>ML685797.1:5014200-5036700 GCA_007922175.1 Pelusios castaneus
AAGAACAAGGCCTTGATAACTACAGCCATTAGTCCTGTCATTCCCTATAAAGTTAATGGGTTGGAAAAATGGTCAATCTTTGGACTAAAAGTTGATATTTAATTGAAATAAAATGTTTTTTAATTGGAATGGGGCTTTTGCATTAGTCTGAACATGGAAAGGTATTAAGGGTGCTAATACAAAGTTACATATCAGTTCACATTTTAATATTAATGAAAAATGTTTGAATATTTCCATTCCACAAACAACTGCATCTATTCCTCAACTATGATTTCTTATTTGCTTTAAAACGTTTCAATTTAATGGAAAAAATAAAATAACTTGTTTTCTAATGATAAAAGTGACAGAACTGCTGTAAACTCTGATTGGCTCTACACAAGAATGATCAGGAAGCTGTAAGTCTCTTCCACATCTTCCAGGAGCAATTGTAAACCCAACACTACACAGTGTTAATCAAAATGGTTTTAGTGACTGTGCATTATAACAAGAGACCTAAAAGAATGACTGTGAAAGCGATGGCCAAGAATTAACATCACTATAGCCTAGAAGGATGGAAGTATTTATAAAAATTAGCTTTTCCTAGAGAGGAAAAGGCTTGAGTTAATTTGCCTAAAATTCTGCGTATCAATAATCTATGCAGCATATAGTTATTTTTCACAAGGAATCATTGTCAGAAGTTTATAAAAAGCCGTCAGAACGAGTAACTTCGCTAATCTACAAACAGATATGGTATATAGCAACTTCATTTTTCTATAATAGCACAAAATGCTTTTGAAATTACACGGTAAAGTATTCATAAATAGTCATTCACCAAGAGTGAAAGAAAATATCAAGTACACTTTGGAAGTTAATATCAGTTATTCCACTGCAACTGCAAAACTGTACGAAGAATGAAGGAAGGAGTTAAAATAGATTGCAAAAATCGTCACTGTAATTCCGTTAGAAAGTTATTATGATACTGAGTTCTTGTCCCTTGTTGTTAAGGTGCTTTTGCTATATACCCTGTAGTCTACCATTTGTAAACACATCTTTTTGATGTTTCTGCCAACATCCTGGCAACAAAGCAGTGCAATTTCAAATGAGCTAATTAACTTAATTGTTGATGAAGCATGAAACAGTTCATTCACCCTGTTAGCTGCACCATGACAACGTAAGAGTCTCAGCCTGTGAAGTTACTCATCTATATAAACCTATCTATAGCTTTCTATTAAGATCGGTTGCATGCCAAAAACAGTAGATTTTTTTCTGGCAAAACCCAGTTCACACTGTAAACATAATACATGTTGTGGCTCAGCATTTCTGGGCCATATACCATTGAATATAGAATTGCCAGGAAATTGATAAATCAGGAAAAATACCCTGTTTTACCTTTCAAGTTGTTAGAGAGCTATGTAATCTATTTTCTAAACATTCAGAGGCAGGCAGCTATTTATAAAATTACCAATAGCAACTGGAATCATTAATGATTAATACTGAGAGATGTAAACCTATCCCTTAAAGTATTTTTAGTTCTATGTATCTTGTGCACATGCAACAGAAAAAGCAATACTAAAGTTATCAAAGAAGGGTTAAACGGCCACATCTGGTACATTAAAATGGTGTGTGCATTGTTATATATTTCACACACATAAATCCTGTTTGCACACAAATGGCCATATGATATGTACCTATATGCTTATACTAAAACTATCAGAATTTTCAATGTACTTTTACATATCTTTGCTATCAAACATACAATCGAAAGCATCTCCAAATTTTCTGAGACTCCATTTCAGTGAAGGAATAATAACAGGATTAAACACTGCTTTAGAAAGGCCTGCAAAAGTGTTCTATATGAAAGAAAGGATAACAATTTGACCATCTGCAGATGGCCTTGATTATCCAGTTGCTCGAACTGTAGAAATAAACTCTGATATGGTTTACAGTAGAACTGTACTTGCTATCTTTACCATTCCTTTGCCTTAAACAACCCTTTTACCCAATGAATAAAAATCAACCTACTTTAAAAACTGTCCAAAATCTTCACAAATGCTTTCACAGCCAGGCCATTTGCAAACTCCATGGCCATAGAGCGTATGAGAGGCCCCAGTCTCCTCATGTGACGAGCTGTAGCAAAAGAATACGGCATCAGATTCATCTCAAAAGCCATAATCGTTGGAGGCTGCTAGCGCCTGTCAGGTTACGATCAGTGACAAACAGGTCAAAACAGGTCAATTCAGCTCAGAGCAGTCAGAAAAATTTAATCGTTCTATTGAATAGTTCAACTGCCAAGGCTAGATGATGTTCCAATTAGAGAAGAAATAGAGCCAAAGATGACTGTTAATAAAGGATGAAAAAATAAGATGACTGTATAATATCATATGCTAATTCTGCCATATGACCTCAGAATAACATTTTACCTATAAATAAAAAATACACTCAGAAATGATCAATTCTGAAAAGAAATATTTAAGTTAGACAGCAGGAACTTATAAATAATGTGAATGTTACTGTACAATCTTTTGAATTTTCTGAGTTTTTATATGTATATATATTAAGGTAACACATTAATAAATATTTCCCTTCACAAACATTGTTTCCATTAGCTGCTCTCAGTTGCACGAAAACAATCCCATATTCCATTTCATTTTATAAAAGTCTGCAATAATTTTATCCTTATGTAATTATCAAAGAGGTTTTATATTTTTTGCCCCCGACAGAGATGAATATTAGCTACAGATTCTAAAGGAATCAACCAACTTCTCCAACATATAATCATCAAATTAATCTTAATTAAAATAACAGCATAAAAGTATCCATAGATGGTTCATTTTTGAAATAATGAAGATAATAAAAAAACCGCTCTGATACTCAGATGAAGATCCCAGGCATTATCAAATGATAATTGCCTATTTTAAAAGTTACAATAACTAACAGGGATATTTCTTTGAAAATACAACTGTTTACTATTTAGAGTTTGTTAGAACCAAGTTTAAATTTACCTTACATAAGAGATCTTCGATATCAGTTATTTAAGTGCTGAAAGGTAACAAGGAGAAGCCAAGAATATCTGTACACTCAGCCTGAAAAGGCATATTTTTAATGTTAATAGTTAGGGCCAAATTCTGTTATGTTACAACATAACAATTTACAATAACTACTGCAATGACTACAGTGAATTAAATCAATGGGATTATTTCAGTTCACATAAGGGTAAAAATTAGCTTTCAATGTTATTTCTTCCTTAGTTCTTTCCTCAAAAGTACCAAATATAATTTTTTAAAAATAGTACAAATTTAACTTAGCAATATGTCGGTGTGTGTGAACTCTTTAAACTGAGTTATATCTTCAGCCTGTTAGATATCCTGCTTACACTTTCTGTGAATAGACTGATTTAATACTGTAGGCCTCAACATGACTTCTAATTCTGAGAATGTAGTTGTTTGCCCACAAAAATCCACAAATCTGCAGCTTCGAGTTCCAGCCAGCACATACAAATTACCAAACGGCTGTCTAAATGTCACCAATAGTACCAAAAGTTCACTGTGGATATGAAACTGAAGGCGCGTTATTTGGGTACTCAAAGTTGCACTTGCAAATTAGAGGTGTTTGGTGAAAATAATGCCGTATGATTAAATATACTGGAAAAGTTATAATTATTTAATAAAGCTTCAATGTTCTGTGTTTTTTCTGGTTTTCTAGTGAAGAAACTTATGATTTCAAATAATGCAACTCATGAAGTGAAATAATGTCTGTCTTTACTGTATGATTATAATTATAATGAAAGCAAAGTTTTATGCCAGATGATAAGCAGAGTAGAAATCTCATCAGAATTACCTGTCTCGCCTTGCATTTAGAACCGAAGACTGTCCATTCACTATGGAATGATGAGTTATTGGTGGCGATGCTTTGGAACTGGTGGAGGAGGTAGTAGAGGAGGAATTGTTAGTAGTGAGGTCTAGCCCTCCATGTTTAATGCCATTGTCTTCCATACTGTGAACTCCAGTCACTTCTTTCCATAACTGCTGAATCTCAGCAGGACTTAAGCCAGCTATAAAATGAAAGAGAGCCCCACTAATATAACAAAGTAAGAGTTTCATACAATGAGCTCATGCTATTAATGGATTAATGCCAACAATAAAGGTGATGCTGTTTTTCCAGAACCATCAACATGCAGTAAAACAATTTCATGTTTCCTCTATTGGCACCCAATTAATTTAGCTGCTTTTCTCTTGTGCTACAAACAGTGTATTAAAAGAACTCACCAATTTTAATACTATTATGCTATTTCTTAAAACACTTGTTCAAGGATCAAAGAGGGCAAACCAGAAAGACCAACTGTAATTCCTGTTTGAAAAACAACTACCATATTAGACAAGCTTTTAGAAGAGATTTTCACTGTCTGCAGAATTAATTTCATGATACACAGACATGATTCAATATATCCAAAGTTAAGTCAGCTCTTCAAAAGAACAGCTTAACCATGTACTGGAAACCAGAAAATATATCCAATTACACTAAGGATACAACTATTAATATTCTTTTTAAACAAATAATGAAATCAAATTCAAAGGGGCCAAACTGAAATCAATGGGATTGCAATAGGTTGAGAGCTAGGGCAGAATGTGGGCCACTAAGTTCAGTGAAGATAAACTTTAAATAGTTTCACTCACTCATTAACTAATATTATTTTAATGATCAAAATTTACCTGTCTTAAAATGTAGTTTGAATGTGCAAAAAACAATTCTTTGGTTGAATAACAACTATCAAACAACTCAGGGCCGGGACACTTGAGATTGCTCACATTGCTCTCCAATAGATGACTGGTACTGTCCTGGACTCTGATTAACCCCATTATTGGAAAGTTGTAATGGTGGCTTAAAGCTACCCTTGCCCTGTCCCCCAATTATGAGCTATGTTGAGCATATCAGTGATGCAGCCTAGATTAAAGGACTATAATTTTTTATATGCTGTATTTATGGTAAAGACTATGTGACAGTAGCATCTCTGTTTGACCCATGTAAGTTATAAATGTGTTGTCAAGTATTGCCCTTCACTTGAACATTTTGCAAAAAAGTATAGAAATTACCATCACAATATGTTGCTGCTTTTAGTGAATGACTGCAAAATATGGGTAAGAGCAGAACATGAGCACTCCCTTGCTCATCTGCATCTTTTGTTACCACCAGGCTGGATTACCTCAATGTATCACTTTTGAAGACTACTCAGACTACATGTGAATGAAAAAGAATGAAAAAAGAATGAAAAATGAATGAAAAAGCCCACTAAATCAACAGAGATTTGTAAGTTATACCTTGTATCATAGCCATGCTTTGTAGATTGCACTAGCTACCAATTTATTTCTGGATATTTGTTTTTCCATACAATTCAATGGGTGGATTTAATCTATACAGATTGGCTTGATTTGGGTCATGGCTTTCATAACTACCTCTCTCTTTTATGCATCATCTCAGCAATTGAAATAAATGTAAACATTCTTGTTCACAGTACCTAGAGTTGTATGGTGGAAATGAAAGGTCTTCTTAGTAGGTGGCCTTTGACCCTGTATTTAGTTTCTCCCCAAGTGTTCTGACAAAACTCAGTTTATTGACCTTCTCAGAATGATGAAAGGTTCATCTATTTGTTAGGGCATTTGATTGAGGGAATGGCTTTAAATGGGTGAATGAGATGCCTTTTTAGAAGGTAAAGAGATGTTTTCATTGACTTTTTGGCAAGTTTTCCCTTTGTTACCTAATGTTTTATATTGAACATACATGAGCTCACATTGCTAAAAATTGGTGCAATTAAAAACCTACTGAAAAATAAAGTAAGTTGCTCAAAAACTGTCAACAGCTGTCTTATTAGGAAGCATGCAAAGTATGAAAGCTACACTGCACACTTTGCTAGTTATTCACAGAAATATCTTGTACGGACAGTTTAGAAACAAACTGGATGGAAATTGGGATTTTATTTTATTTTTATTCTGTATTATAATTGCTATATTTACTTCTTCTTTACCTTAGATACTAGCATCCAGTGATGCCCTGGGTTTAATTACAAAGTGTGGGGGGAAAGGTTGATTTGGGATGTAAGTCTCAAAGGGTATGTCTACACTGGAGGCTCTGTTAAGTTGACTTAACCAAGGTTGACTTTGAGTCGACTTAAAGTCGACCTTGTTAAGTCAACTTAGAGACTCCACAGACCTGCGTCCACACTGGCAGGTGCTAGGTTGACGGAGGAGTGGCCAGGAACAATGAGAGGGGGCCTGGAGGCCAAATAGGTCGACTTAAGGGCTATTCCCCGTCTACACTGGATTACGTCGACTTAATAAGGTCGACTTAAGCCTTAGGTCAACCTTAAGAGGTGGTGTTATTAAATCGAATTAAGGAAGCACTTAAGTCGACCTAATAAGCACCTGGTGTGGATGCAGTGGTCTGTAGGTCGACTTCACCATCCTGAAGTTGACCTAAGGCTCCAGTGTGGACGTACCCAAAAATTGGAATATATATAATTTGGATAGTATGGAAAGCAGTCTTATTATTTTTACGGAATCAGGCCTATGGGTGACAGGAGACAACAGAACAGTGGTAGCAATAATTGTAGCTATTGCCAAAGAAGCTAAGTAATTAATACACAGTTTATATAAAGTTGTTTGCAGTAACTCTGCAAGTCATTCATTTGATTACTGTAAAGAGTAGACACGTTAGTATGATAATCACAGATCAAATAAAACAGTATTGGAGTCAGTTTGGAGTGGAGAGAAAAATGATACAGTATACACTCTTAAAACACTTCCCCTCCTCTTGCAGTGTTAGCTCTCAGTCTATGAAATAATTTCTCATTTTAAAATTTAATTTTTTTTTAAAATTAGAACAAAAATATCTTTCTCATTTTCAACTGCAAGGACATTTGATTGGACCAGCAGAAGAATGGCCTTTCCTTGGGTCCTGAGGTGAGAAGATACATTTGGCTGTGCTGGCACATTTTTTCTTTCCTGTTGTCCCTCTCTCATCCCAAGTGCAAGAAAACATTACTGTCTCCTCCCACCATGCATTGCACAAATGACGGGGGGTGGGAGTGGGTGGATACTAAATGAACCAACTGGCTCTGAGTAGGTCAGATTACGAACGGGAAGCAGCCAAACAACTTTCGAACACCACATTCTACAAGCCACTACCCTCTGACCCCACTGAAGAGTACCAAAAGATACAACAACATCTGCTCAAGAAACTCCCTGAGGAAGCACAGGAACACATCTACATGGACACACCCCAAGAGACCCGACCAGGGTATTTTATCTACTACCAAGATTCACAAACCTGGGAATCCTGGACGCCCCATTATCTCGGGCATCGGTACTCTAACAGCAGGATTGTCTGGCTAAGGGGACTCTCTCCTCAGGCCCTATGCCACCAGCTCTCCCAGCTATCTCCATGACACAACCGACTTCCTGAAAAAACTACAATCCATTGGTGACCTCCCAAAAAACACCATCCTAGCCACTATGGATGTAGAAGCCCTCTACACCAACATTCCTCACAAAGATGGACTACAAGCCATCAGGAACAGTTTCCCAGATGATGACACGGCATACCTGGTAACTGAACTTTGTGACTTTGTCCTGACTCACAACTACTTCAGATTTGGGGATGATCTATACCTTCAAGTCAGTGGCACAGCTATGGGTACCTTCATGGCCCCACAGTATACCAACATCTTTATGGCCGACCTAGAACATCGCTTCCTCAAATCTCATCCACAACTGCCTCTCCTTTACCTACGTTACACTGATGCCATTTTCATCATCTGGACCCACAGGAAAGAGTCCTTGAAAGAATTCCACCAGGACTTCCACAATTTCCACCCTATCATCAACCTCAGCCTAGACCAGTCCACACAAGAAATCCACTTCTTGGACACTACCGTACGTATAAGGGATGGACGCATTAACACCACCCTATACCGGAAACCAACTGACTACAATACATACCTACATGCCTCCAGCTTCCACCCAGCACACATTACACGATCCATTGTCTACAGCCAAGCCTTAAAATACAACCGGATCTGCTCTAATCCCTCAGACAGAGACAAACACCTACAAGATCTCTACCAGGCATTCCTGAAACTACAGTACCCTCCTGGGAAGTGAAGAAACAAATTGACAGAGCCAGATGGGTGTCCAGGAGCCGCCTACTACAGGACAGACCTGACCTAGAAAACAACAGAACACCACTGGTTATAACCTACAGTCCCCAGCTAAAATCTCTCCAACACATCATCAAAGATCTGCTACCTATTCTAGAAAATGATCCCACACTCTCTCAAGCCCTGGGAGGATGGCCTATCCTTGCTCACCGACCGCCCCCAACCTAAAGCAAATACGTACCAACAACTGACCACCATACAACAAGAACACTAATCCAGGAATTTATCCTTGCAACAATCCCCGTTGCCAACTCTGCCTGCACATCGACTCCAATGATACTTTCAAAGGTCCCAACCACATCAGCCACATCATTAGGGGCTCATTCACCTGCACATCCACTAACGTGGTTTATGCTATCATATGCCAAGAATGCCCCTCGGCCATGTACATTGGCCAAACCGGACCGTCCTTGCGCAAAAGGATAAACAGACACAAATCCAACATAAAAAATGGCAACATCCATAAACCTGTAGAACACTTCAACCTCCATAGACACTCAGTAGCTGACCTGAAAGTTGCCATACTACAACAAAGAAACTACAAAACAGACTTCAGCATGAAACTGCAGAGCTAGAGCTGATTTGCAAGCTTGACACAATCAGATTGGGTCTGAATAGAGACTTGGATTGGTTAGCTCATTACAAAAAGCGATTGTTCTGTTCACACATTGATTGCTGGTGTGAATAGGTCCCATCTGCTCTCTGAACTGACTTTGCTAACACTTGCCCTCCTCCATCCTCCCATGTGTATATATACCTCTCCACTGTGATTTCCACTTCATGCATCTGACGAATTGGGTTATAGCCCACGAAAGCTTATGCCGAAGAAAATCTATTAGTCTATAAAGTGCCATAGGACTCAAGTTGTTTCAACTGGCTCTTGCATGCCATCTTTTGTTTAACACTCTCCTGGATATCCAGAGTCCTCTTCCTGATGTTCCTGTCCCATAGTCCCTGTTCTAATCGCTAAAGGGTGGCTTGGGCTACATTTCCAGTAAGCTTTGGGTCTGCTAATATTGCTTGTTTTTGGGGGGCATCAGGGAGGAATTTCTGTCCCTGAGGTTATTTGGCAAGGTGTCCTCAAGCTATTGTTTCATTTGCCTTTTTCACAGCAGCATTTACATTAAAAAGAGAAAGCACAGGAATGTAAAAGTAACAAAGTTAATAGGGCAATTTGTTGTTAAATTCAACTTGTGGCCATTGTATAGTGCATGTAAGAGAATGAAAAGGCCAGCCTCCAAGGTCAATATGAATATGGAAAATGGCTTGTGGGCATATTTTGCCTGGAGGGACAAGACCTTACGTGTTTGCAGTCTGAAGTAGCTCTCATAGGCATCCTCTCCACTCCATACTTCTGGGAAGGGAAAGAGGATTCAAAGGTGTGCGGAATCTTAGTAACTATGTCGAAGACAGCCAAGTCTACCTTGTTTGTTATATGGCATGATGTCACTTAATACTGTACTGGACCCAAGTGAATGCCTGATATTTTGAGGGGAGATTAACTAAGTCTCTTTCTATGCTTTCCTCCTGACCCTCCTTTTTATTTATTTACTTCTTACTTAAAAGTTAACTGTTACAGTCAGCTTAGTTTAAAGTCCATCCCTATAATTTTGTTTAATTCTCCTACATGTCTTGATCAGCAGTAAGGTTTTATCTATATCTAGCTATCACCTCTCTTCTAACAGTTTATTTGTGGCACCTGAACATCCAGAAACAGTTACAAAAGTTCTAGTTGTGACAAGGTATAACTTATATTTGAGCATAAGTACTTTTTTCAGGGGCAAGCATCACAGCATTTTTAATCTGCTGCCCCCTCACAGCTCAGTTTAGGAAATTTCTCATTTTATGGGTTAGTGAATGCAAAAACCATGTTCCGTTTAAGTAATTGTCATTGGTGATCTGCATTTTAAAGGACATTTTCTGATCTTTTTGAGTTATCAACAAGAATTTTATTGCATCTTTCAGATCTGTTAATCGCTCATGCAGTTTAGAATGATAGGATCCATACAGAAGTGTTCATATTCCCCAAATGAAAACAAACATCTTTATATTGATATTTTAGGGATTCAACTGTAGAACTATTTACCAGTCCCGTTTTCAAACTCCACAAGTGAAGAGTGGGTTTTATACAGCAGAATTACAATAATGTTGAGAAGGACTTTGTGTATGTATAAGACATCTGGAATTTGAAATATAGAAACAGGATTCCCTTCTGTATAAATGGTAAAGTCCTTCTTGTATCATAGGTTGCAAGTTGTCCTTTAGCAACATTCCACATATACACTCTCTCTTTCAGAGAAACGTTTCAGTGCTGGGTGTTTCACTCTGTACCATCACAGGAAATTTATGACACAAAACTTTTTTTTAAGTGTGAACATCTTTGGTTTCATAAGGACAGTGAGGGGGAAGACTGATCCTCTTTCCCTATCCACTAACACTATCCCAGGTGCAGGAATAACTCCCAGGTCCCAGTTGCTAGGTTCAGTGGTGTAGCAAGGGTGTCCGGTGCCCAGAGGCCAAGCCCCATTTGTGCTCCCTAGTGCTCCCATCGCCTCACGCCTTGCAGCCTGTCCCCTTCCCCCCGCAGAGGACAGGAAAGAGTCTCAGTCCCATTCTCAAGGTGCCCCAGGGAGAGGGGATCTGTAGAGGCCAGGCCCCTGGATCCCGCTGAGGAGCTGCAGGAGGGCGCGAGGCCGGCCCCACACCAAGGGCCGATTAAAGGGGCTGCCCAGTTTCAGGGCACCACCCAGTGTGCCTGCCCTCCCACCATGCAGGCCAGAATGGTGGCGGGGCAGCCGCAGCCCCAGTTGTTGGAGAGGGGCCTGCTCAGCATTGAAGATACAGCCAGGGCCAGAGGCCGCCTTCCCTCCACTGCTCTGCACAGGGCAGCATTCCAGCCTGCTCCACCTCACCCCCAGCTGGCCAGCCTCAGGCCCAGGCCCTGCAGACCAGCAGCCACACACCACCAGCTCACCATGCCCCCTGGAGCAGACCAGCCACCCAAGGGCAGGGCAGAATGCTGCATGGAGCAGCAGAAGGCAGCCTTTGGTTCCCCCCCCCCCCATCCAGCACCGGGGGGCCACGCCATTCCTGCCCACATGATGGGAGGACGGGGGAGCCAACTGATGCCCCACAACTTGGCAGCCTGAGTCGCGGCCTCTCTAATCTGACCCTGGTGTGGGGCCTGCTCAGCGCTCCCCTGCAGCTTGGTGCCCAGGAGCTTGGCCCCTCCCTGCCCTCCGTCGCTAGCCATTGACTAGGTTATAGTACAGGGATGTTTTAGGTGGATGACTGCTATGTGAACATGTCTCACCTGACTGGCAATTGATTCATTTTTATTTCATTACTCGAGTTAGACTGTACCTTTAGGCACATCCTTGTATAAAGGGCAAGCCCGGGAAAGAGCTAGGATTCAGAATCACAATTCCTTATCTTTTCTGCTTTCTGCTACAAAGAGGGAAATAATCTGCCACAACCCCTTACAAGGTGCAGTCTTGTCTTTTTTTCCATCCTTTTTAGCTTCCACGCTGCTGTCTAGCACACTGGAGGTATGCATGGAGGCAAGGATCTGCCTATTCCCTGTCCCTACCTAGCCACGGGCAGCCCAAGGATATTTGGTGCTCTAGGTGAACTGAGTTCCCCTCTCCTCACATTAAATATAGAGAAAAAATATAATGTATTAATATATATATTTTTAAATAGAGAAAAATATTCACTTCCATCTAATTTGGTGTCCCTTGAAGCCTGGTAAGCAACTGCCTAGTTCATGTATATGGTTGGGCTGGCCTTGTACCTAGCTATGGGGTTTGTGAGATGTCAGGGAACAGTGGATTGCACAGAGCTTGCAGCCTGACCCAGAGATGTGAAAGGCTGTGCTGTGCGATCCTAGTCCTGCTTCCTATGTCAGGTATAGCAAAAATCTAGCCCCATATTTATTTTTTTAAAACAGTTTTCTTATTTTCTTTATTAAAATATAGTTCAACATTTCCTTTCTCCATCTCTTTTTGCTGCACACCTTACAAAATGGAGAATATAGGTAGAATGCATACCAAAATGTTTACTTAATTTAGATGATAAAATATCAGAAATATTTAAATGTAAACATTTCCTCTAATATTTTAACTCTTTAGTAGCTTTTTTCATTGTTAGTACAATTACAGTTAATCCTTCTAGGAAGCCATATCTAGAGAGAATTAGGAATTAAGACACAATGTAATAGTTCTGCTAAAACAATTATTAAAAGAAAAAAATACCTAAGGATGATATTATTTTATATTTGTTTTTCTACTGAAAATGTGTGAATAACTGTTGTATTAGATGTATGAATATCAATGTAATTGGGTAGGAGTTCCGAGGGAAATCTAGGGGGATTGCTGAATGTTAGGGAAACCCTAAGGAATTCTTCTTGCAACACATAGCATAAGGAAGAATACAGAAACTAAAGCTGTAGAAACATTTCACTTCAAGTATTTTCCCCCATCCCCCTCTAATCTCATGTTGCTTTATGGAAAAGGAAACCAGTATTTCCAAGATAAAACATTCAAAAATCATGAGCCAGAACCTCAAAAATCATGAGATTTAATATAAGTACATTTGGGGTTATTTTTGTTTCTGGTTTTTGAGCCTTTATAGAGTGCAACCACTTAGGCCACAGTTTCAAGCATCTCTCTATAACCAAATGGACTAGAAATTTACTTTAAAAAAGAAAGAAAAGAAAGCAAGCTGAGTTTCTCATGTAATTAGTGTTTAATCAGGAAATGCCTGTTCATTGAACCTTAAGCTTCTCACAGGATTCGCTGAACCCTAAACTTCTTTTTGACAAACTCTCGCCAAATCTCAGGTGAGATGGAACCCTGTCAGTTCACCTGGCACAATATCATGTAGCTCCGCCGTGCCAGAATGTCCAGGTTCCTTACTCTGGAGCCAGGAGATGAAAGTCCTGGGACACTTGAATGCAGCTGCGGCTTTCGGGACTTTCAGACTACCAGTTACAGGGCAGGGAACCCAGAAGCCTTGGGTTCTAATTGGGGCTTGCCTCCTTGCTCTTTAGCTTCTACTTATCCCACTTTGTTCCTGCATCATTTTGTCTGTTTGATGTACATGCTCCCTGCACTCACCTAACATCCTCCTGTCCTATATAAGGCTATGACTACACTAAAAAAACTGCGTCAATCCCGGAGGATCGGCATAGCGGGATTGACTGAGCAAGTAGTCTAGACCTGCTCAGTTGATCCCAGAAGCGCTCTAAAATCGATGTAATTACTCCACCCCCTCAAGTAGAGTAAGGCTGTGTCCACTGGAGAGTGCTGTAGGTCAACGAAGCCCAGTGAGGATGCCATGGTAAGTAGATTTACGTAAGTCGACAAGAGATATGTATTCTGCGGAACGCAGATTATGTATCTCATGCCGATTTAGCGTGGTAGTGTAGACCTGGCCTTAATCCAATGGATTTTACTTGGACACAGCCAACAAAGAACTCATTGCAGGATCAGTGTTTGAAAGAGCAGATATTATATAATTCACATAAAGAAAACTCTCACTCATCTCTGCTCTGTAACGTAAGCAGAAACAAAAGTTACATGCTGCATGGGTGATGGCAAAATAGATTTCTTAACACATGAAATCTTTAGCCTTGTTTTTTAAAGCCCACAGCATTTTATGCCTAAGTAAATTTACCTTTCCTAAATCTATGCCCCCCCTTTCTCTTAAACAACTAAAAACTGAATCATAAATGTATTAGTGACAGTTGTGGAGATTTCCCATTAACATTTTGCACTGAGAAATCTTCATCCCAATATAAAGGGTTAATTTTTTCCCCCCAAAACCATTCCCTTCTTGTAATTATTTGTAAGTCACAAATTCTCTATGATTGATGCCACAATTTACTGCCATGAAAATAATGGTTATATTTAAGTTTTTCAAAGGATGGCAAAGAAAAGGAATTTTGAGATATAAAGGTCTTCTCCAACAGATACCATCAACTAATCACCAATTTAGGATTAGAACTATATTTTTATTACTCAAAATGGACTACGATTTTTTTTCTTTAAAAAAGAATTAAGTTTGAAAACATCCATTGTTGATATAAATTGTCCCCTATGTCTTATATCTGTTCACTTATGTTAAATGGAGTGATTATATTCTCACTAAATCCGTTTTCTGCAACTCCTTAGTGTAAATCAATGGTGCTTGAATTGTGTTGCCCTTAGAAATTGTTTTCAGCACGTAAGACTAATAAATATGCATTTTATACTTAGGAAAAAGCAGTTTTCTCTAGTAAAAGCATGTAGTAAAATTTATCAGCCTCAAGAAAACTAGGTAGTGCAATAAAATAAACAATAATAGTTTCTTATTAAAGTATGGTTTAAATGCCATAAAAGGAAACTTCTGAAGTTCTGGTCAAAACAGAATGATAAAAATGTTGTGAATTAGAAATGAGTTGAGTCATATGTTGTTTATATACCTTGTGGCAGAGACTGGACAGGAAGAGCAGACTGGCCAGGTGGGATGGAAATGAGTCCCTGACGCTGAAGGTTCAACAGATGTTGCTGCTGCTGGAGTTGTTGCATCTGGAGGAGCTGCTGCTGGAAGACAAGCTGCTGGGCTGCCAACTGCTGCTGCTAGGGGGAAAAAAAACAACAAACGCAGCAGAGAATAAAGTCTGCATTGAAGGCTGCAAAGAAGAAAATGTAAACTCAACTTGTTTCCCCTTTCATCTCAGTTATTAAATAATAATGTTATTTGTAGACTACTCAGACAGTAGAAGCATTTGGACTTTTCTATTATTTTTATTCCAAACTACTAGGTTGTTAGAGAAAGGAGTCAAAATACAATTATTAATACACTACATAAAGGGGTCAAGAGAAAGGAGGTAACATCTGTTCAGAAATAAAAAAAGAAATCAGCTCATGGCAGATGATAACAAATATATCTATGCTAAAAGCGTACATCTTTACAACAGTTTATGATTCAACTGTTCCATTCAGTTTTTCCAACTGAATAAGTTTGGTCCGCAGTGGCCCATGAACATGGTCTCCAGTGATCTATTAGTAAACTGGGATGTAGCCTTCATTTCGCCAGCCTGTTAGTTCACTATCTTCTCTCTTTGGAATATATTAAAACCAGTATCACATTCAAGACAAAGAAGTGCCCTATTATAAGTAAAAGTATAACTTCCAATTTCATGAGGCAGTACAAGATACACTGGAGTTTTTTGATTCAGGAGGGTATAAGAAGGCAGTCACACATCAGAGAAAGACAAGCTGCTATGGAAGACCTTTTCTTTTTAGTTTGGGGAAAAGAGAAACTTCTGATGCGCTCACTGGAAAACAGACTGCATAATGGAGCAAGTCATGTGGATTGCCCAGAGCCTCAGGAGAAATAAGGGAGCAATTTCTATTCTGTAGTTGATGGCTGTCTGAAATTCTATTCACAAATCCAAACAGAAACAAAGCCTCAGGAGGTCAGAACTGTTTCCTGTACGTTTGCATAATGGGCCGCTTGAAGACAACGTCTAGGATACCTGCTGATCAATTTAACTACTTCAACATGTTTTGTTTGTATTATGTTTATATTTGATGCAGTTGGTTGACAAGTGCAAGCTAGGCCCGAGAAGCCAGCTTGTCAGGTTGATTTATGAGCACATCAAACTGTAACTTTCTCTTCGCCACTCCGAACCTACAGTAGCAGTTCATTAATCAGGGGCCTGCGACTTTGAAATCTGCGCTCCACCATTTTTTTTTTTTTTTTTTGGAACAATGGGCGAAATTTGCATGCTCTCTGAGCTGTACTGCACAGGGAAGTGAGGCTCCCTCACCAACTTAGAGGCTCTGTGAATACCAGATAATCAGTACTTTGTCCACCACACAGCTTGCACTCTGTACATTGTGATTCATTAGTGGATATTAGATGACAGCACCAATGGGTTGTAATCCTCAAAGCCCATACTACCAAAAAAAAAAAAAAAAAAAAACGCGGGGGGGGGGGGGGGGGCAGAATGAAGTTCCACTGTCACTGTTATTAATCTCAGGAAAAGGATATAAGAATACATCTGTGACAGCAAGAACCCAGTTATCAACAAAGATCTAAAACGATTCTTGTTCCCTTCTATGCCCCTTCTCAAGCCCAAACTTGTATGTATCAGCAAGTTTTTCAGATCCTACCTCTTTTGCTTGCTTTCCCGGATGTGGCTGTGGCTGCGGCTGCGGCGGCTGCTGCTGTTGCTGCTGCTGTTGCTGCTGCTGTTGCTGCTGCTGCTGCTGCTGCAAAAGCTGAAGATGTAACTGCTCTTGCTGTTTCTTGTAAAACTCTTGTAGTTGTTGCTGAATAAACCATTTTGACTTTAATAAATAAAGGCAAAAGTTTCAAGCATTATACATCTCCTACACTCCTCTAGACTGGCATATGGTAGAGTAGCCATTAAGATTCACCTCATAACAAAAACCTGTTTGATTTGAAGAGGCGGATCTACATACATTTTTTTCCCAAGGCGGCTCTTAAATTTTCCAATGCAGATTCCAAAATATCCTAAACAAAAGGGTATAGCAAATCTGTATTCTAACGGGACTGCAGCAGAGCCAACTTAATTCCCCAGATTACTAGCTCTAAAAGCCTCATATATTCAGTATAACAAATCAGAAGCGGTACCCTAGCTCGTGCAAGAAGTCAGCTAGACCAAACCAAATTGTCTATTTCTTAGGGAAAAAAGTTAATTAATCTGTCAGCCTGTGCAGCAGGGTGCCAGATTTACAAGTGAAGGTGAATTGCCTGTAATGATCATGATTCTAGATATCAAAGTGTTTAAACATAAAAGAAGTAAGATTAACAGACAAATGATTTTCGCTCTCATAATTAAGTACACACCCAAAATATAGTTGGAATTATATTCCGTGTTATATTGATGACTTGAGCACTGACACTATCTTTTTTGTAAGAATGAAGTTTCATTGATTCTTGGTTCAGCTGCCAGGTTTTGTGCTAAGGGAAATGTAATCATCCCTCCTCTTTCTAATCTCTAATGGAACAAATTTTTAGAAGGAAAAAAATAAACAAAGGAATTACTTTCACTCTTAATGAGACAAGCTGGTGAGTTCAAATTTCATAACCACATTCCATTTATATGACTAAAGGGAGTACTAAAGTGTTATGAATTTTAAAGTAACAATTATCTACAGGTCTATTTACACTTCCTTTGGCAAGTCTGCAATTCAAATGTGCCTAAGCACTTGAAAATTTAAATACTGATTTGCTCAGTGTTCGTAACGCATCTGCCATTGCTGTTGTTATTTTATACACAGTGTTTAATGTTTCAAATTTGCCTGTAGATTGACACATTTTTGCAGTCGCAGTAAGAAATCTGAAGACTAGGAAATTGCACATTCATTTTCATACTTTTTTGAGCAAAGCAATATGAAATACTAGAATATAAAATCCACGCAAGCATAGCTAAATACCAAAGGAAATTCATTGGGTTATGATAACTGTCCAAAACAGGTAACCCACATTACCTGTTGTAACATAACTGCTTGCTGCTGTTGAAGAAGTGCTTGAAGTTGCTGTGGAGACAAAACTTGCTGTTGGAGAATCTGCTGCATTTGCTGAGGGGTGATCACCTGGGGAGTCATCATGGCCACTGACACAGGCACCTGCACAGAGAAAGAAAGATATCATCATCAAACACATTTTAGTTCATCTGCATCACAGCTGTATGTCTTCTTTTTCATTTTGGAACAAAGATGGACCATAATCTTTACATAATATTTATCTCTGTAAAGTTCCAGTCTCAATAAAAATCTGTTATTTTAAGACCACAATACTGTGCTACTCTATTTCCAGAGGCATCAGATTTGATCAGACTCAAGCTTTATGTTTCACATCTCTTATGTATGACTTCAAGAGATTTAAACATTGGCTAGCACAAATGTGTATTTAAAAATAAATGATCACATGGTAGGGCTCTCAACACTTCATAATCAATCATCTTATCAAGTGTCATAATGTTACGCTCGAAAAACCTATTGAGACTGTTTCAAAAGATATGACTAAAACAAACAAAAAATTAAGCAACTTAGAGCAATATAGATAATCTTACATAATACAGATATTTAGATTAGCAAAATGTAAGTGTTTTATTTTAAATATAAGAAAACCTTTTCTGCTAGGTTTGATCTTTTAGTTACTAAAATTTAGTGTTGACTTGCACCAGAAAAACAACAGCACAGATGTGTCCAATGAAACAAGAGACATTATTGTAGAACACTGGCCTCTCTGCATAAATTGTATTTGTTTTTTTCAGTATTTCCTGACATAAAACCCAAAGCTTGGAAATCTTCATGAGTCATTTAAAGTTTATCCATTAAGGTACTGGAGAATGTTTTTCTTCAAGGATCTTTTGTGCTTATCACTTTATTTTGTGTTTGCTTTGCAATTAGATAGAGTATGTGTGTGAGAGAGAAGCAGACAGCAAGGTGTGTGTGTGTGTGAGTGTGTGTGTGAGAGAGAGACAGAGACCCTGAGATATGTGCTCAGTGCCTGCTGTAGATACACTGTCTGAAGATGTTGCTTCAATAAACCAGTAACTACCGAATAGCTTGTCAGTGTGCAAGTTTCCAGTCTTTGAAAAGGCAATCACTTTATTTTTAGAAAAAACAATTGCCTTTTACTGTAAACAAAAGCAATAATTAATACAAATATTGTTTTACTATATATTTTTAAAACATTATGGTACTTTGCAAAGCAGCAAAAGTTGTTTTTATTAATAGATTGATCCCAAATGTGTCATAATGGTAAACATTTTCCTAACATATTTGGTAAAATAATTTATTCTGTGGAAGATGATGGCTGTGTGCAAACCCCAAAATTTATATAGAAGAAAATGGAAATAGACTGAGTATGATGTTCTGAACTTTGAATTTATAAGACAATATAGTGAAATTACCACAATTCATTTAATACTAAACAAAACACTATTTGTTCACATACCTTTATCATTACATCCAATTTGATCTTAAAATGTTGTATGTTACACTGGATATACTACAGTAATGCAATGTATAGGATTTGACTATAAATGTATTACTATGTGACTGTAAAAATGATGACAATAATAAAAAAGTCTAATATTCTCATGTAAAGACTATGGTTAAAATATTCTAATCAAAACATTTCAAAAATGCTTACTGTAAAATAAATGTGGCACCATCAAAAACAGAATCCACCTACAATAAGTTATTTAGTGATGGTTAGAAGTGTTGTGATGTTTGAAAATGAGGCGCCTGTTTACAGCATTGTTTGTTCTAAGCCTATGAAGCCACAGAGAGAAGACAAACTAGTTGGAAAAGATTTAGGCATGTATGAGCAGATGGTCAAATAAAACCCTACTAATGAGAGTTCAACTCTCATAGAAGTTAGTAGGAGTTTTACTATTTACACCATATCTCAATTTGCCTTCTTTCAAGAATTTTACTTCAGTGCTGCCATCTAAATGACAAATTCAAATTGAAATGAAAAGGATGAGGGAAGGCAGGCCTCTATCAATTAAGCCATTAAATTAACCTTTAAAACTTGAAGGAATTTCTATATCCTTTAATATATTACCTATAAACTATAGCACATGGCAAAGGCGTTGCCATACCCGTGTTCCCTCTCTATGTCGCACATCTTCTTATCCTCCCATAGATTGTACATGTTCACCTGCTTAACTATCTCTAAACGTATAAGTAAAAAGATATATACAGATATCTGTCTCTGGAGGGCAGAGACAGGATCCAGGGAGACTTGGACAAATTGGAACACTGGGCTGAAAGAAACCTCATGAGGTTCAACAAAGACAAGTGCAAAGTCCTGCACTTAGGACGAAAAAATCCCATACACTGCTACAGGCTGGGGACCGATCGGCTAAGTAGCAGCGCTGTAGAAAAGGACCTGGGGGTTATGGTGGACGGGAAGATGAATATGAGCCAACAGTGTGCCCTTGTTGCCAAAAAGGCCAATGGCATATTAGGCTGCATCAGTAGGAGTATTGCCAGCAGATCGAGGGATATGATAATTCCCCTCTATTCGACACTGGTCAGGCTGCACCTGGAGTACTGTGTCCAGTTTTGGGCTCCCCACTACAGAAAGGATGTGAACAAATTAGAAAGAGTCCAGCGGAGGACAACAAAAATGATTAGGGGGCTGGGGCACATGACTTATGAGGAGAACTGAAGGAACTAGGTTTATTTAGTCTACAGAAGAGAAGACTGAGGGGAGATTTGATAGCAACCTTCAACTACTTGAAGGGGTGCTCCAAAGAGGAGGGAGCTAGGCTGTTCTCAATGGCAACAGAGGACAGAACAAGGAGCAATGGTTTCAAATTACAGCTGGGGAAGTCAAGGTTGGATATTAGGAAAAACTTTCTCACTAGGAGGGTGGTGAAGCATTGGAATGGGCTACCTAGGGAGGTGGTAGAATCTCCATCTTTGGAGATATTTAAGGCCCGGTTAGACAAAACCCTGGCTGGGGTGATTTAGTGGGAGTGGTCCTGCTTTTTAACAGGGGGTTGGACTAGATGACCTCGTGAGGTCCCTTCCAACCCTATTATTCTATGATTCTATATTGGCCCAGATTCTCAGGTGGTAGAAATCAGCATAACTCTATTAACTTTCATGGAAGTGGTTTACTAGTTCAAATGGTAAGCATCTGGCTCATAATACAAAGCAGAGGCATTTCGGGAGAGAGATGAACAGCAGAATCTCAGAGTTACAAACTGACCGGTCAACCAGACACCTCATTTTCAATCCAAGTATGCAATCAGGCACCAGCACAGACAAAAAAAAAAAAAAGGCAAATACAGTACTGTGTTAAATGTGAACTACTAAAAATAAAGAGGAAAAGCAGCATTTTTGTTCTGCACAGAAAAGTTTCAAAGCTGTATTACGTCAACGATCAGTTGTACGCTTCTGAAAGAATAACCATAACATTTTGTACCGAGTTATAAACATTTCAGATTAATGAACAATCTCCATTCCCAGTGTTCGTAACTTTGAAGTCCTATTGTATTACAGAATTTAGAACTGTCTATAGCTGACAGTTCACAATTTGCATTTCTGTTTGCTCATATAGTATATACTGGAGTCTTGTTAGGATTGTATTGTTTGCACAGTGGGTGATTTGCCTGGTTAATTTATTCTTTCATGAGAGTTCTCCCATTCCAATAGTCTTCTCTGTATTTCAACTAAATCTTTAGAAGTATTCAGTCAAATTTACCTCTTTTACAGGGTACTGGATAAAAGTACAGAACCAAAGAAACTGGCAAAAGCTGTATTAAACATGGCCTTTGAAATGTTTTCAGTGAGACTCCAAACATACTTAATACTGTAGCACCCCCCCCAGCATACCTACAGCTAAGAAACAAGGAATTTTGAAAGCTATTGAATACCATGGATCTTCATGATCAATCTCCACAAAGTTATTGTGCATAGACATCTCTGTAATTGCAATATATTGGTAAATTTCACAGTCTTCAGAGATCCACAGATTTGCATTTTTACTGCATCAGTGGGATAGCGCTAGTGCACTGTTTAGGATTAAAGAGCCTTGGAAAACTAGCCCTTTGAGCCTACAGTTGTGTGCATGTTTGTTTGCTTTTCAGATCTGTAGTTTTCAGTTTTCTGCACTGATTTTTTAAAAAAGAAAACTAAGAGACGAATTTTAGTTTTACTTGTAGAAACAGCCCTCAATACAACCAAAGTCAGTACTAACAAACCTTCAGGGCCGTCCCTTGGGGGTGGGGGGCTGGGCCATCATCCCGGGCCCTGCGGTTGGCGGGCCCCGCGCTGCCCATTCAGCCCTGGTGAGGAGGGAGGCTGGGGCCAGAGAGGACACCTTCCCTGCCTGCACCGTCCCGGGCTGGCCACTTGCTGGCCCGCCCTGCCCCGCCCCCTGGGGTGGACCAGCCTGCTGGCCGGAGGTGGGGCGGCATTAAACGCTGCGGAGGAGCAGTGCAGGGAGGGTGTCCTCTCTGGCCCCTGCCTCCTTCCCCACCTCCCTGCCCCACCACACTGATCAGGACCCCCTCCAGCGCTAGGGCAGGGGCCCGCGGCCGCCCCGCCAACATTTTGGACTAGAAGGGGTGGGAGGACTGCGGTCCCCACTGGCCAATTGGCCCTGGGCCCCAGCCCCCCCAGGGACGGCTCTGCAAATACAAACCCCGTGAGCCACTGAAAAAAGGCAATGTGAAGCATATCATGTCTGTTTTATATCCATGACCTGTTTGTTACAAGATGTCCTCCAGGTTATTCAGGAATAAGAGAAACATAGAACATAAGGGTTGG
>ML685797.1:5041700-5144200 GCA_007922175.1 Pelusios castaneus
ATGAGGCAAAGACTATAAGAAAGTTTCTCTAATAACTATGTAATTTAAATTTAACAAAGTACTATAAAGTATTTATATTAAATTCATACTAATTTTAACTCATTTATCAAATATTAAATCTCACATTTAATAGGAGCTATGTATAATGATGTTTGAGGTTTAGAATGAATTAATACTGCAAGTGCTTATTTGTTATATACATGATAACTTTTGAAATATTAGCCAAATTCTCTCCTGGTGCAAGGGGATGCAATTCCTGTTGGAGCTGCACCAGTATAAAGCAGTAGAGAATTTGGTCCTATATTTTTCATAATCCATGTGTACTAAATATTGTACTCCTGTATTTTTGATAAATATGTTACATATTTGAGATTCAATTAAGGGTCTAAAACCACCGTCTCTTGGGAGGTTTAGGTGCACCCCCTGAGTGATAGCGCTTAGGGTAGGAGCAGGCATAATGCATTTAAGTAGAAAATGATAAAGGAAGCCTTTGCAACACCATTAGGAAAAATGGCTAGATACTGTGGCAGTGGGAACCTAGAAATACCAGGGACAGGTTAGAAAGAAAGACAACTTGTGCTCATCCTCAGTGCCAATGTGCTGACACTCCCAAATGGCTCAGACCTACTGTCTGCTGGCAACACTAGCTGATATTCCTTATATTAAAGCAGATTGTTCATTGAAACATGGTCATCTCCTGACAAGAGTGCTAGACAGAGATTTCTTACCCTCCTCCTTTATTTTCTCCCACCTCGCACTGGGGCAGCCATAATTTGGGCCATAATTAGCATTCAGTAACTACACCATAATCTTATATTCTGAATTCCTCTGAATACTGATTTCAGAGACAGAAGTTTACAATGGCCATCTCATATCACTTTTTTTAAACTTATCATTTGGAGAAAAAAAAGAGAGAATTTTATGCATGACCATCTGAAGCACGCCATATTCCACACTATTTAGATGAGATTATAAAATTATCTCAAGTTTTTTTTTAATATTAATCCACATATTTTAAAATTTATTAGACACCACACCAGTGAGAAATATTCTGGTTTAAATATTGGACTTTCCTTGAGTGGCTCATCTTTTGTTTAATGACCAGCCCTTTATATGGATATAAAACAGTGTTTAAGATGTAGTTTTGTTCCCTCTGTTTCAATAGACTTTCACTATTACTAGTGGTAAACTAGTTTCATTGAAAGGTTTCCAGCATTACAGGTAATGTAAAGTCCATTAGGTCAGGCTCTTCATAGCATGACATGCAGTAAATTACAAGTGCTTCAAGCAGCTCAGTGAATTACAGTTCATCACTTTGAAAGGTTTCCCACTACAAGACTGCAGATATCAGATCTGGCAGTTAGGATCCAATTAACACTTTGGTCAGAATAATCAGATTGCATGTGTAAGACTTGTATAATTCGTTTATTGCTTCCATGCATCTTCTGTCTGTAGGTAAATTTGTTGCTGTTATTTCAAAGCTTGGAATCAGTATTTTACTTGCCTTTAGGTTATATTTCAAGTTCTTTTGCAGTGCAATGATGAACTTTCCCTGTTACAGCAATTTAGATCACTTGTCCTGTAGATATTACTGCTTGAGAAATGGTTTGTTTCTGGTAGTTTTGTTTTGTACTCTTACAGTGTCATTATATGTCTAGAAAAAAATTGCTAGCAATTTTTACTAAGCACATTTTATTTAGTGTAACAGAGACAGTTTTCTCCAATGTGATCATTCTGAATCTTGCATAACAGCCCTATACATGGGCAATGACATATGCAATGACATTTACATGTGTACTGTCATGCAAAACCATTTCCTGCTACACTGGATATAATACAATAAGTCAATGAAAAAAAATCTATTTTGGTGATATCATTTTACCAGCCACTGTACATAGAGGTTCTTCAGGATAAACCTAATCAGGGCAGAAAACTACATTTCAAAATTTGTACTTTTAGCTTAGATTTTATGGCGTTGCACTTTCAAATCTTGTATGTAACTGGATAAGAATTCTTGGGAAGAACTCAATTTGCCCAGTGTATCTCAGTTCTAACTAGAGCAGTAATGATAAACATATACATCAATATTGTATGTTTTAAACCTAAAACTCTGCAAGTTGGAGGGGGAAAAAGACTAAACACCTTTCCCCCATTGGTATACCAGATGCATAATATTTCATTTCTCAAAACACATGCATCATGCTCAAGTTATTGTGCCTTTTTCCCCCTCTGAAAAACCTAGCCTCTGCAAAAGTTAGATTTATAAAAGATTACGTTTGATTCACCTAAACAGTAACGTATACTTAAACTTTTCAGTATCAGGACACGCATTTCAAACTTCCTAGTAACAATAAAAATAAAATTGCATTTAATATGTATTTTTCAGGTTGCAAAGTGCATTCAAAGAAAAAACATTATCCAGAAGCCTCTAAGGATTCCAGAAATGGGTAATGGGATATGAAACCTATCCCTCTAAGTTGCTAGCATGAATCTTGCCCAAATCACTGCTGACCAAAAATCATCACCATCCAATAACTGATGACTTAAAAGAGTCGATAGTTCAATCCCGTTTTTAGCAGATCGAGTTCCTCAGCATAAAAATGATCAGACTGGAACTAGCCACAGATTATTCCTCTTGACATGCATGTTGAAAAGTTATTTTGTGAAGGTGCATCACAGTGACTATTACTCACTTCACATGGATACTGGAGAAAACTGATGGAAGATGCTAGTGTGTGGGATAACTTTAGCATTACTGTGTTATTCAAGAAAGCACACAGTTGGCATCACTTTTAGCTGATCTGGGTTTCTATTGCTGCAGGAAACCAAACTGGCAGATTTATTTTTCAGTGCTTTTATCTGAGCCCCAAACTCCAAGCAAACCCTATGGGCTCCCCGGTGAAATACTGCCTCCCCCCCAACAAACTCACTTACTGGTAAATCTGAAGTACTACTCTCCTACTTACCTATCCACACCCCACCTAACATCAAGTGTCACCATCATTAAGCTTCCAACTTGCACTTTACATTAGGTTCCTCTGTGCTGGAATGAAGCCCTTGGCTCTGTTGCTGTAGTCTTCAATGAATAAACGATTGGACTTTTAATCTTCAAGACGTACTACCACAAGGGAAAGAGCTGGATGGGAATTATTGCCCCCAGCCCACCAAAAAGAAACTTCTGTTCCTGTCCCAGCTTGAAACAGGCAGATGTGATACAGCTCTTTTACAAGACACAATGGTAAATAATGGCAACTCCATCTGCCCACTGACAATCTTGGGCTATGTCTACACTTGTTAATTTAAGTCGATTTAGCATGTCTACACTCAAATTTTAAGTCAATTTAGAGGGGACCCTACAAAATCGACCTAGAGCGTCCACACTGGATGCCTAGGTTGACTTGTAGGGGCTAGGTGGACCTGGGACAGGTCCACGGTGGCAGGGGGGGCACCCCTTGCCAAGTGCCAGGGGGTTTAGCTGCTTAAGTCGACTTAAGGAAAGTGTAGTGTGGATGTGGAGTAAATTAAATCGACTTAAGCAAGCTTAAATCGACTTAATTTGTAAGTGTAGACGCACCCTTGGGCACCTGAGTCACCAGCTTAAAGTTGGTGGCTGTAGTAGCAGCAAGCTGTTAAAAATATCACAGACCTCAGTAACAGCAACTCCCAAGGATACTTTGCAGAGGATTTGAGAGAGAAGAGGGAGCAACCATTTGTTACAACCCTATCCCCAAAGATGGCCAATCCTCAGACAGATCAGTGTTATGTTGTTCTAGGTGACCTGTGATCAAACCCCACTGGCATTGAAATGGCTATAAAGACACTAGAAGGGATGGAAGATGACAGCAGGCCATCCTCCTACTTATCATATTTTTGAAATGGGGAGGGGTGGGGAAGGTGGAATGTGGAGAATAAAAATGAATGGCTTAAACATTTAATTTACTTTTTAAGGAAACAATGTCTTGATTTACTATTTTTACTTTTTATTACAAGTCACCATTGTACATTTAAATCTTTATTTTTTCTTTTCTAGTTTCATTCAACGCTCAGATTGATATAATTTCATGTAAAATGGAAATTTGAATTTGCCTGAGTAAGGGTTGAATGAAATCTGAATTAGGATTCTGAAAATCTGGGCATTTATTCTGTTGCCAAAATGGCAGCTGAGTTACTTTGAAAAGCTGAATACGGGCACATATGATGCCAAGTTCTGCTCTCATTTATGCCACCATAAATCCAGCGTAGTAAAAGGCCAGTGGAGTAATCCCATCATAAAAATGATGCACATGAGATTAGAATCCAGCTCAGTGTTCTCATTTTATTTGTTCTTAATTCTTAAAGGCTAGATTGTGTTGTGTCTCCATACAGCCCCGCAATGTTGAGTGCAGCTACACTTTGGTGAATAACAAAGACATTCTGCCTCCCTCTGCTTTTAACAGCTCCATCCCTTTATGGAGTGCATTATGTCCTTCATCTGCAAGCTTGGCAGTCAGAGCTGGTTGGAGCAGTGATTCTGCTTCCTTTCAGGGGAGTAATTAGGGAGCAATCCCTGTACACCCCCAGACACAGGCTCTGCAAATCTGGTCTACTCTTAGGCAGCTTCTTCCTCCGGCACCATGCGCCCATGCAAGGGCTAATCAGAACCCAATCCTGAGTGTGTAAATTCATGTATACAGTGTTGTTGCAGAAGCTGAGCTGATCTCAGGATATTAATGACAATGTGGGTGAGGTAGTATCTTATATTGGCTCAACTTCTGTTGGTGAGAAAGACAAGCTTTCAAGAGCTCTTTTTCAGGTCAGGGAAAGGTACTTTGAGAATTACAGGTAAATATAAGGAGGACCAGATTGTTTAGCGAAAGTAGTGAACACATATTGCAAGGGACCATTCAACGTGAAGTGGTCAATTAACACTCCTCCACTGATAGGGGAAAAGGAAGCTGGGGCAAGAGACTTGTTAGTGGTGCTTTGTAGCTGTAATAAGCCAGAAATCTGGGGTTTCTATTGAGTCCATGATTTTCAGTGTCTAACGAAGTTATGAATTGAAGCTCTCAGGCTTGTCTTTTGAAGGTGTCATGCAGAGCTGCTTTGAGAACAAGGACTGAGAAATCAGATCTAGATGATCATTTTGTGAAAATTGTTCACCCACAGTTGATATGGTCTTCTATCATTTTTCTGTGTGAGTTCACTCAAGAGCACGGTGACTGTCTGATTTTACCCACATAGTTGTTTTTGGGACAGTTAGTGCAGTGGCTGAGGTATGCCACATATTGTGTTAGGCCTGGGTAGGACACATGGATCTTGAAAGGTGTGTTGTGAGGGATGTTGATCATCATAGCAGTGGAAAGATGTCTACAGATTTTGCATCTGTTTTTTTGAGAGCAGTCTGGTGCTGCTTTTAGTTAATGAGTCCTGATCTGTGCGGAGATTGCGTCTGATGATGAGCTTGGATAAGCTTGGCTTGGGGGGTTATTTGAAGGCCAAAAGAAGGGGTCCAGGGAAGATTTCTTCAAGGATCTGGTTCCTATCATGTATAGGTTGCATACCTTTATCTTTTTCTATATATATATATTTTCCATAAGTAACAGAACAGCAATTTTTTTCTGTTACCATAATTGACACAAGTTTCTGTAGACATTAAGAATATAAAAATATTTTTAAACTATATTAAAATGTATTTTAATATCTCTACTCGTATTTAATTTAAATTCCATGGATACCAATCAGATATTCATGGTATCAGTAGTGAAAAAGAGCTAAATTGAATAAATGAGAATTAAAAGAATATAAAAAATCAGAATTGTTTGGCTCATGATACTGTTGCTACACAGATGTTAATATAACAAGATGTGTGTTACTGTTAATCTCCCAGGATCACATGAAGTAACTTGTTCTTCATTACCCATTCACATGATCTACCATGAAAAGGAAATAAAGCTGGGAAAACAATTAAAACATTTATGGAAATGTATACTGCTGTCTGAAAATAATTCTACAGAACCAGATATTTCCACATGTCTAAGCAAGTCAATCAGATACAGAAGAGACATCTGGAAAAATCCTCATAAACCATTAATCAATTGAGATCATTTGTGGGTACTTTTTGACTATAATGTCTGATATGTGCCATAAGCTTAATATCGCTAGAAGGAGACAGACACATCTCTGTAGTTCTATGTGGAGTTGGCATAATTTGAAAGGGCATCAGCATAAAAAATATGGGGAGATTAAAAGTGAACCCTGGTTTTTTTAATGGTCTTGGGAACACCAGAAATAATCAGATAAATAGTTGGACTGGTAAGCTTTAAAATCTATTTTTAGGGTTCCTGGACTCTAGAGTGCAAACTTCAAAGTCCTCCTCATTAGCAAGATCAGTTTCTCCAGTTTTAGAGGATGCCAGACAGTTTACCTAAAGTCAGCTGGCACTCTTTTCTGGGTGCTCCAGATTTCATCAAGCCTCAAGCTAATTCTCTGCATGGCCAGTGTACTTTGCAAGACATTAAAAGGACTGTGAAAAGAGTCACCAATCAATGTAGCCTCTTTACAGCTGGATGGTCTACTCTACAGCATTGTTGGACAGCTGGTATTGTTCTGACATTGCCTAAGACTGCATGTGCAGTGAAGAAAAATGATGGCTCACCTAAAGCAAATAGTTGGTACTGACTTGGCACCCTATAAATTATCTGGTGTTTTAGTGTAACCACTGTTCAGTAAAGGAGGCTTGCACTGTAGCTAACACTGTACATTACTTCCTAGAGATAAAAATGATACGGGAAAAGAGTATGGGTTAAATTCAGCCCTGGTGTAAGAGGACTCACTGATGTCAAAAAGCCAAGGCTGTATTTAGCCCTATAAGTGGTACTGTATAATATCTAAATATATTCAGCTGTTTGCCCATTTAAATAAAAGGGCTGTCTGATATAATCAAGGAAGAAGGCAAAATCATTTATAAAGCTTCCAGCAACTGCACTTACTTGAATAATTTGGACACCGTTCATTTAAAAATATACTAAGAATATTGATAAAACTGGAGGAGTTGTTTAATGGAAAGCAGGGTAACAACTTCACCAGTGGCAGAAAAATCTCTGTCCTTCAGTTCAAATGCTGAAATAACACAAAGGCAATTTTAAAGCAAGGAGCCAGTGTGTACGCACTCATGCTGGGATGAAGGTCTTGGATGACAAGAGAGGAAAGATCATGAAACAAATGTCCATCCAGGAAAGGAACCTACACCAAGTGGCAGTGCCACAAAGACTCATGATGCAAATGGTAAGGGGAGGGAAAAGGAACAAGACAAAGCTAATGACAAAAAGTATCAAGCAGACAAAACACCTTCAAATGATATAACCAGTGTACATGGAAGCTGAAATGTAGGCTTTTAAAAATAAGATTCCAAAATAATCAGCCATTCCTGGGGCTTCCATCAGATGTGCAAAGATCCAGGGTATCAGCACTATGCATGATGAAGCATTACCAAGGCCAAGCTGAATCCACTAACTTGATATGTTTTCTTATTTTCCTCCCTTCTTCCATTTCTTTATTATCTCCTATTTCTATCCTTTCATCTCTGATTTTCATTCTTTTTGGTAACTCATGTTTTCCTTTTTCCTCCATTCTCCCCACTTCTCCTCTCTATTCTAGTTTGTTCTTTTTCCAGCTTCATCCTTCCATTCCCCTCTTTGCTCTTGCTTCTCATTCCCAATTTCTCACGGTTCCCTTCCTTCTTTCTTCCCTCAAAGGACTTTATGCAATGCTCATTCAAGTCAGTGACAAAGCTATGACTGTCTTAAATGGTGCAGGATCAGAATAAAGGTCATTTTCCTTCTCCCTCAAAAGCTCTCTTTCTCAAGATGTTTCAAATCTTTCCTCTCTTCATCACAAGAATTCCTTCTCCTTTTCTCCCCCCACCCCAAAGAGATACCCCTTCCTCATGGTCTCTCTCTTTACTATCCAAGTTCACGCTCCAGTCAGATCAAGGTCTCTGTGTGTGTCTCCATTTCCTCCCACTCATCAAGCTTCCTCTTCCTCCACACTTCTTCTCTCCCTACCTCTGAAGCACCCACATGCAATTCTGTGCTAATATTTACACATCATTGGATCATCAGGCAAGGAGATGAGTGCTGGCTGATGCTACCGCTGCTGAGCAAAAGCAAGTCTGCACTGATGTCACAGACTGCCTCCTATCGCCACTCTTCTTCGGCGCTGGCTAATCCACTCTGCTTTCTGAACTTTTCAGCGAAGCCAGGTCTACGTTACAATTTATATTGGAATAACTACTGAGGGGTTTGACAAATCCACACCCCTCAGCTATGTAGTTATACCAACCTAACCCTGCTGCAGGCAGCATTATGTTGGCAGGAGAGGTTCTCCCCCGAACACAGTTGCACTACTCACAGAGGTGGATTAACTAGGAGCATTTTCACTTAAACACGCAGTGGCACAGCTGTCTTGGAGTCTTGACCTGCCCTGAGACAAAAATAATGAGTAAAGTGAGTGGGGAAAAACTGGTGACAAGGAGAGTAAGAATGGAGGCTGTCACCGACTGGTTTCTCAGCAGTCAGATCAGCGCTCTCTGCTCCAGTAATAGCAGCAGGCACAGATTAGAAAAATCCAAGTAAACACTGCTCCTATAGAATAATAAAAGTGAAATGTAGAGGTAAATACAGTGGGACAATCCGAGGAACACATGACAGTTGGCAAGCCTGGTTTTGTGTGTGTGAGCTGTTATGTAAATGTGTAGTTGCTATAGTAATTTCACAAGAGTTTGTGAATAGCTTAGGTTTGACAAATACTGGTGCCGACTTTGGAATAATTTGTCAGCACTTTTATTGTCTATGCTCCTGTAGGGTATGAAATGAAAAGGTGGGGTTACTTGGACATGAGGAAAATGGAATAATGGATCTGTAGTGAATTAATATATGAGCTTCACACGTATTGCAAACAAAACAGTTCTGTGTAAACAGCACATACAGTAATTTTCTAAAAAAGGAAAAAAATGACCCGATGTTAAACATTTGGTTGGGTTTTTGAGAACATATTTATTTATTTATTTTTAAATAAAATCTCTTAAATGGCTTTTGGAAAAACACAGAATTACAGTATTTTAATTATATCCACCTACCTATTTCTAGATTAATGTCAAATAAGGGTAAAGTGGATGGATAAAGTTATTGGTAAGCTCTTTAGTCATTCATTTGCTAAGTCAGAGAGTAATAAGCTGTTAAAACTATTCGGATTTTTAAAAATAATGTCAACACCACATTTCTGGTAAGTATATATTATTTGTAATGTTTTCCTGCAGGTCCCATGTTGTCAGATTTGGTGTGTGAGAAAATGTGATGAGACTAAAATCAAAAGAAAAAAGATGGGTAAGTGTACCAGATATAAATATTTGGCTAGTAAGTTCTAGGGCTTGATTAACTACAGTCTTACTCCAGTTTCATCATTGTCAGATGTCTGATATTTAAAGCACACTCATAAAAGCTCAGCTGTGTTGACTGAGGCATTTTGGTCTTATGGTTGACTTGAAAACACCCAAGGCCATATTTTATGGTAAGCTAAAGCTAGGCACCAGTTCTCATGGTAGCAAGTACAAATGAAGTCAAACACTGAAGTCTCACTTGAAAGCATGTCAGGTTGACCCCAGCAACTGGAACGTAACAGCCCACACAGATGGTGGAAGATTTGCGATATTACTGTTAACCACATTCAAACAACATGCATGAACACCTTATGTGAAAAACACAATGCAAGGATACAAAAGCCTGCAGTGGCAATGGACAATCTTCTCTGTCTCACATATAACCATGTTTGCAGTTCTCACATTAGTTTGACCTCACATATACGTGTTCACCTATAGCAATGTATCTCAAACATTTTGTGCTGGTGACCCCCTATGAACTTTAAAAAAAATGGTGACCCACCACGAGAAAAAATTGCAACCCTCTACCTTCAGTCTCACTCAAGGTGTGGGACTCTAGGCTTCCACCCTGCTGGGGCCACAGCCTTCAGCCCCCTCAGGGTGAGAGGTTTGTGTGCTGAGTGCATGGCATGGGGCTCCAGGCTTCTGCCCCTCTGTCATCTGCAGGGCTTCCAGGTGGAGCTTTCTGTACTGGCAACCCCATCAAAGTCATGACCCACCAACAACTTGAGAATTGCTGACCTACAGAGTTTGCTCAATTCTCACACCCCAACATCAATGTGAGACTCCACTGTCCAGCTTTCATGATTTCAGTGGGAATTATACTGGCATGAAACTGCAATAACACTGTGCTGAATCAGCCCCTCTCCCCCCAAAATAAAAAAACCCAAGGCCAGGTTTTTCCAAGTTCTTTCAAAGTCAACTTTTTCTTTTCATGTGCATGACACTTTTAAAAAAGTTCATTGGCAATCAAGGGAATACGTCACTGGAAATGTCTGGGTTTGATCTAAAAGTTGTAATATTCTCTGTTGGACTATGTCTCTACATATTTAACCCATGTTAGATTTCTACATCAGATGCAACAAATATGCACCTAAAGCTCAAAAACATGTTGCTTTTTTGAATAAAAATCTTAGGTAAGAGCCTTTCCCCTGATCTGGCCTCTTTATACTGGTTCAAGGGCTGGCATGGCATCAAAAACGCTCCAAAAGCCCCCATTCTGCCCAGAGGAGGATTCCATATGCTTGCTTTTCAAAGGCTACTTCACAAGCTCTGGTGCAGTGGTACACTGGGAAGTGAGATAGGTGTGTCCAAACCAGGTTGAAACACATGCAGCTGCAAGATTCTGAGTAGTGCTGTTATGAATAGGACATCCTGGGGAAGCAGACAGAGCAATTTAAGTAATCTCAGACCCTGGAGCAACCTATGATCAAGCAGGTACAAAAATGACGTATAACAACCTTAATATCCCCTCTCCCAGGCTTCAGTTCTTACAAGATGTGAAATGTGAGAATCGTACCCATCCTGTCTACAAGCAAGCAGGTATTTGCATGAACACACATAATCAGGTAAGCACTTAGCTGTCCAAAAATACTTGATTTGAGCAAACACATTTCACTGTATATCCACAAATACTCTGCCTTATTTTGAAAATCCAACAATGTTAAACCACATTCCTGATATCCAGCTCCTATGCCTCATATCCAGTTCCTAAGTATCAGATGAATCAGAGAAGATCAGTTGTCTCCACTCATTAGGGAGTATAAGCCGGTTCATGGGCAGATCGGGTATTTTTGCATGTCCCTTGTCAATATGGTATCTAGCTGGTCATATATGCATGCTAGTACCTGATATGCATGCACAGACTCAGTATTTATATGCTTCTGTAAGGTATGTCAGACATATGTGTGGAATTATATGCCTCTACAATTCCCCATCCTCATTGTTTTAATCCCATCAAGCAGGGTCCACTCTTCAAGGCCTCTCCCTCCAAATATTCTGTTCAACACAATGTAGCTTCTCATAACATCTTAATTGCAAAATAAATGTATATTAAAAGAAATATCATCATATGGATTGAAAACTGATGGAAAGAATGAAAAGATGGGGTAATGATGAGCTGGTGTATTGTGTTGAGGGTAGTGTGTGCAGGAAGGTGCTGTCTTATGTAGCCCTTTCAATAACAACCAGTCTAGAAGTTGAGTAAACAAAATATTCACTTTTTAGATTAAGATGAATTTTTAGGTGTCAAAAACATCACTTAATACAGAAAAATGATGCCTACTTGAAATTAGAAATAGGGGTATGTAAAACCAAAATAAGATTCAACCGGAAAAATGGAACCTAAAATGTGTGGAGGGAAAATAACTTGAAACAAATATACCCAGTGTTAGGAAGGAACCTGGAGAGTAAAACTGGATGAATCTAGTGAAATATAGTGAATAGAAAACTGACTATAAGTTTGTACTGTGACATGGCAAAAATAACAAAAAATAATGCCTTTTAGGGTTGAACTCGGACAAGCCTCTCATCAGGGAGCAGGGAAGGAACAGTATATATGATTCTGGCAAGATTGCTCCTAGAATACTGGTTTAATTCAATTCAAAGCATTATATTAAAAGAAAAGTGTATACAAACTAGAGGGATTTCAAAGAATATCAAGAAAAATTACCTGGCGCTGAAGGCTCTACTTCACTCAGCAATGCATTAGTGGGCATTGCTGGACTGTACTATGGTTTGGTGACCTCTGTTGATACAACAATTCCTAGGGAGCTGTTACAGGCTGAGGCAATTTAGAGAAGCCTATATTCAGGGCCTAACCAACTCGATAGGGGAGGCAGAAAAGTGACCAAATCACTTTGCACTTCCCTATCCAAAGTACTGACTACTGCCCTGGAAGATCTGAAGATTCAGCCATACAACTTTATTAACACAAATGTATAGAAAGCCAGCAAAGAATAAGCAAACCAATCTATAGTTACATTGGAGTAAGACCACAAGGAACATTAAGTCAGCTAACCTCTTGTATATCACAGGCCATTGAATTTCACACAGATACTCTTATAATGAGCCCAATAACTTGAGTCAGATTAAAGCATTTAGCCCTCAAGAGACTAAATTGTTGTGTGTCACAAACACATAACAGAAGAGACTAAGGTGCCACCAATGCCCAAGGCCTTTGCAATGGCAAGGGAATTGCTTAGATAAGAGATGTCCAGATGATCCCAGCAGGCTAGCAACCTGCCATGCTTCAGAGGAAGGTGACCCCCACTCCTCCAAACACCGAGAAAATCTGATTTGGTGCAAAATTCCTTCCTAACCCCAAACCTGATAATCATTTAAACGCTGAGCCCATGAACAAGACACGCAACCTAACCACTTAAGAAAGAGAATTCTCTGTACTACCACAGTGCAGTAGTCCAACTCAATTGGTGCCCCACTTCCAGCTGTGGCCAACCCATGATGTTTCACAGGAAAGTGACCACTCCTCCCTCCCACTACATTCAAATGTATCAGGCTAAGTGTGCACAAAGGGAAAAATACCTTTCCTGGCTCTGCAGTTAATGGGCTGAAACCTTGAAGAACGAGACTGGATTATAGTAATTGCCATAAAGCAGAGTTGAAGTGTTATGAGCAAGCGGAAGGTGATACATGGCCCATGAAGATGCAAGGCTCTGTCCAGGGCCCATGAAAAAAGCAATAAGCAGGGAAACTCATATATTCACAAATTACAAGACAAGAAGGGACCACCATGACCATCTAGTCTAACTCCCCCAACACAGGTAGTAAAATTCCTTCCCAAAGCAGGATTAAATCTTAAGGTTTAAATATATCTAATCTGATTTTATAGATTCCAAGCATTGTTGAATCCACTATTTTACCTAGTCTGTCATTCCAATGTTTAAATACCCTCACTGTTAGAAACTGCATCTTATTTCAAGGTTGAATTCACCTAAGGAGAGGTTACTTAGCTTATAATGTAACTGGAGTTTTTTCAAGATGCGTGCTTCTCTGGGCACTCCACTTCAGATGCACATGCATCCCATGCACCTTGAATGGGTGATTTTTGGTAGAAGTGTCTGTTTGGTCCATGTATGTACTCCAGACAAAGATGCTCCATACAAAGATATTGTGCTCCATACAAAGATATTTAGAGATGTACAGATAAACTACCCTCCATTCTTTCTCTACCATGAACTCTCATGAGACTTAACTTGGAAGCAGAGGGGAAAGAGGATGGGTAGAGGGCACCGATAGGGATACATATCTCAAAGAACTCCAGTTACTGAACAAGGTGAATAACTTCTTCTTCGAGTAGTGTCCCTGGAGGTGCTCCATGGCAGCCACTTTGTAAATTTCAGAAATCGGTATTTTTTTAATAGTGCTATGCAAGTAGGATCCTTTGGAATGGACTATTATTCTCAAAGGGCCCTGAGCATTAGCAACCAGGTGACAAACAAGAATATACTGGAAAGTTCATTTGAGAGTCATGGGGAGGAGTGTGGATCCTCTAGGTCTGTCTGCAACTTAAACAAATAGTCTGGAGAACTTTCTAAATGGTTTGAACAGAACCAAACAGAAGATAATATCCTTCTAACATTCAAGGCACAGAGGACAGATTTTTCTCTAGTCTAGTGTGTCTTTGGGAAAAATAGAGGAAGGTTGATAAAGTAGCAATCAGAGGATATTTTAAGTAGGGACTTGAGATGTGGGTGTAGTAACACCTCATCATGGAAGAAACACATTGAGGGATAAGACATCAATGTTCCTGATTCCCTGACTCTGCGAGTAGAAGTAATAGACACTAAGAATTCCATTTTTATAGGTTAAGTGCAGCAGAGAACACTTAGCTAGTGGCTCAAAGGGAAGTTTCATAACACAGTTAAGGACCAAGTTCAAATCCCATATGGATTTGCTGAAAAAGGTTAAGTAACCCCTCGATGAACCCTGCCACTATGGGAGGAGCAAAGAGTAAGAATCCCAGCACAGGGGAATAAAAGGCTGTAATTGCAGACAAAGGAACTCTGACAGAACTTAAAGAAAGACCTGACTTCTTGAAATTCAACAGATAATAGAGAATAGCAGAAAGGGAAGAACAAACAGGTGAAAACTGTTATTGATGAAATCTCTTCCATTTTTGAAGGTAAGTATTTCTAGTAGAAATCTTTCTCCTGTTTAATAGGACCTGTTTTGTTTCCATTAAGCAGGGAATGTCTATCCCTGACAGGCACTGAAGAACCAAGTTCTGAGTAAGTTCTGGTTGGGATGGAGAGTTAGACCAGAATCATGAGAAAACAGGAATCTGTCATGTATAACAGGCTGTGAGGTGAATCAGACCTGCCTCAGCCAAAATGGTGTAACTAGGATGACTCTGGCTTTGTCATGTTTGATTTTGTCTAATACTATCAAAATCAATGGTGTTGGTAGATATGCATTGTCCAAGGAGTGAGGAAAGGGTCTTTCAATGACTGATGACACAGTTATCCTCTTGAGAAGAATTTCTTATACTTTCTGTTAGCTGAAGTCACAAAGAGATCCACATTTGTAAGTTCCAAGATCAGGAAAATCTATTTGAGGTTCTGAGGCTCCAATTCCCACTCATAATCTTGGAAGAAATGTCTACTCAGGTAATCAGTCATGGTGTTCTGTATGCCTGGAAAGTAAGAGGATGAAATAAGGATGTGGCTCGTTGCTTTGGTACAAAAAAGCAAGGCTAACTCAGCCTTGCCAATTTATGTAAAGCATGCAGGCTAGCTACATTGTCTGTCATGACTCTGACAGCTTGATTAAGGAAAGGAAGTCAAAGTGTTCCAAATTGGTTGGAGGTTGATTTGTAGGAGAGACTCTTCAAGCAACTATTTTCTTTGACTGAGGTGTGTTCCTAAGTGTTCTCCCCCACCAACAATTGACACAACTGAAGTTACAGTGATGCTAGGAGTTGAGTGAAACAACTTCTGCATGAATTTTAGATAGGATCGTCCACTAATTGAGTGAGCCTAGTGCCCAATGAGGGACAAACACTAGCTTATCTAGGCCATGTCTCTTTGGGATATAGACTTTTCTGAGCTAACACTGAGAAGCAGTGTAACCAAGATGTAATCTGGTATGTTGTATTGCAAAAGTTCAAGTTGCTATATGACCCACAACTGGAGGCAATTTCTTGATGTTTCCTGGGGACTTATTTGAATCTTAGCAATAAGGTTGGCAGTGTTGTAAATCTGTATTTATGAAGGTAAGCGCTGGATGTTATAGCATCAAAAGATGCTCCTATGAAGCCTACATGTTGAACTGTTAATACATCCCAAAAAGATGTTTACTTTTTTTGCCAACAGTGGTACACTGTTGACTCATATTTAGCTTGTGGTCCACTATGACACCAGAATCTAAATTCCTGCAGTATAACTGAATCTGTGCTGGGACTAGACTGGCTTCCAAGGCCCGCAGTGTCAATAACAAGGATGTTGACTGTTTCAGTGGCACTGTCTAGTTGATAGTGTTGTTACCAAAGATGTTGATCTTGATCTAATATTGCAGTTTAGCTACCAGAGGAAGTGCTGAAAATTCTGTCAAAGTTATAGTTTCTGGAGTGGTACACTTCCCGGGACATGAGGTCTCCAAAATGCTCAGTGAGTTTCTTTTGAGCTTTGCCTATACCATCTTTGTTCTTATCCTGTGAAGATCTAGGTGAGCAGGGTACAGAGGTTCATGAGAAACTTCTCATTTAGAACCCCATGTACAGGGAGGGAGTACTCCATAATGATGTGCCTAAACTTAATTTCCCAGGTTTTATGAGATCTGTTTTTAAAAGCTGAGCAGATCATGCATTTGACTGGACTGAGAGTGTCTCGCAGACTGTGAATACACAACAAATGTCCTTTGCAGACTGGGATAGGTTCCCAACAGGTAAGGTGGTGCTTGACTCTCAAGGATTCTGGTGTACCAGGTTGATCATGATCCCAAAAATAAACTTCTCAAAAGCAAGAGGAGGAAATGGGGGCATTAAATAGAAAATCCCCCAATTAACTAAAACTAAATGAAAACAAGAACTAAGAATTAAAGATTAAACTACAGAAAACCTGAAGCTGGCACGCTAGATCAGTGGTTCCCAACCTGTGACCCAGAGGCCAAAAGTAGGCCATGAGGGCTTTCAAAGTGGCCCGCCACTCCATTTTCCTTGGTTGCAGAGCTGTGGCCTAAGGACCCAGGCAATGCACATTTCCACGGGGCTAAAAGACCAGTGCAGGCTCCTTGCTGCAGCAAACAGGATGGGAGATCAGCATTCCCCTCTCCCTGGTTGTAGCAGGGAGCACAGTAAAACGCTTCGCCGCCTGGGTCCCAGTTGGAGCCAGAGGGAAGGGAGCACTGATCTCTCATCCCCCCAGCTGGAGAACTAAAATACTGCCTAGGGACCCAGGTAGATTACACAGATGCATGAGTTTTCCCTCGGGGACAAGAGAGCCTCCTCCCTGAACTCCTTCTGTCTGGCTGCAAGGGGAGGACAGCTACTGGCAGAGACTGGGGGCTCATCAGGGTAGTAAAAATTTTATCTGTGGCCCTCGAGCCAAAAAGGTTGAGAACCACTGCGCTAGATGCTCCATCTCAAAGTCATAGGAGAAGGAAGTGAGGGGGGTTGACTGTGCAGCTCCATACAGTTTCTGGAGCTCACATGTGGGCTAAACAGATACCTGGGTGCATGCACCTTTGAATTGGAGCACCCAGAGGGACACTACTCACAGAAATTCAGCTCCCAGGTACTGGATCTCGCTATTTCTTTGGCACTACAACATAAAGGCCCCCAATATCAGATTTCTTTGCTGTGTGTAAGTATCCTACACAGTCATCAAATTACCTCAATTTTTTCTTTGCTAAGCTGAATAAATTGAGCTTCTTAAGCCTCAGATTGTTAGGCTTGTTTTCAAGCTCCTGAATTCTTTTTTGCCCTTCCTTTGAACACTCTTTGAGTATTTCTTGAAGGATGCAACAATGGGGAACCAGATACAGTATTCTAGTAGCAGTCTTACAAATGTCGTGTACAGAGGCAAGTTCACTGGTCTCAAACTATAGTTCAAGGTTTCACGTCCAATGAAGAGGAGCTGTAGTGTACAAAGCTGTTGAAATCCTTACAACCCTTTACCTGATGACCTGAAAAGCCATGTTCCCACATCACCATCTGCTGTGGCAAGAGACTTTCAAAAACACAGTGAGCAGACCTGGCCCACTCGCATTGAAATGAGTAGGAAAACACTAAATCCAATGGGAGTAGGACTGAACTCATTCTGTATGGGATATCCCCATAATTAAGCTGCTGAAACACACAAACTAATTTAAGCAATTGCAGTATTTTCATATAACCACCACAGAGGCAGTAAACAGCAAACTCTCACCAGAATAGATATTTTGAGTAGAGATAGGGAGGTGTTAGTGCCATTATATGAGGCGCTGGTGAGACATAATCTGGAATACTGCCTGCAATTCTGGTCCCTCATGTTTAAAAAAGATGAATTCAGACTGGAACAGGTTCAGAGAAGGGCTACAAGGATGATCTGCGGAATGGAAAACCTGCCATATGAGAGGAGATTTAAGGAGCTTGGCTTGTTTAATCTAACCAAAAGAAGGTTGAGGGGAGATATGATTGCTCTCTATAAATATATCAGAGGAATAAATAGCAGGGAGGGAGAGGAATTATTTGAGTACAGCACCAATGTGGACACAAGAACAAATGGTAACAAAGTATCCATCAGGAAATTTAGGCTTGACATTAGATGCAGGTTTCTAACCATCAGAGGAGTAAAGTTCTGGAATAGCCTACCAAGAGGAGCTGTGGCGGGGGGGGGGAAACATAACTATTTTCAAAACTGAGCTTGATAAATTTATAGAGGGAATGGTATAATGGGACGGCCTAGTCTGGCAATTGACTGATCTTTAACTACTGGTAGTGGATATGCCAGTGGCCTAAGAAGGGAGGGTAGATGGGGTAGGTTCTGAGTTATTACAGAAAATTCTTTCTTGGATGACTGGTTGGTGAGACTTGCCCACATGCCCAGGGCTTAACTGATCACCATATTTGGGGTCGGGAAGCAACCATCCCCCAGGGCAGATTGGCTAAGGCTCTGGGGTTTTTTTTGCCTTCCTCTGTAGCATGGGGAATGGCTCACTTGCTGATGGATTCTCTGTATTTTAAAGTCTTTAAATCATTATTTGAGGACTTTAATAACTCAGTCATAGGTTAGACACTTATTGCAGGAGTGGGTGGGTGAGGTTTTGTGGCCTGCATTGTGCAGGAGGTCAGACTAAATGATCATACTGGTCCCTTCTGACCTTAGAGTCTATGATCTGCTGAGTGAAAAATAAGGTTTTTTTCCTGTAGTCAAACAATGTGTCAGAAAGCAGATTCTGGTGACATGATGATTAAGGTAGAAATAGTAAACACTTAAGTATTATATAACGTACATACGTTCCAAGGTGATATTCATTTGATTTCCCCCCTTTTATCATTTTAGTCACATGCTGATATTCTGAGTGGTCAACATAATTCTAAAAATCATATAAATATCAGGTAAGGGTCTATTCCAACAACATGAAAAAATCTAGTTCAGAAGTGACACAAATATAAAGCTGTCACCACACATTAACATAAGCAAAGGCTCTTTAAAATCAGCAAGCACATAAACAGAAAAAATATGCTGCAAAGTCACCACTGTGCTTCAGAGGGAATGAACAGAACAGGCAATCATCGAGTGACCTACCCCCTGTCATCCACTGCCAGAGCTTAGGGCTTCCAGTCAGAACTTAGGGCTACTCAGAACACAGGGTTGCATCTCTGACCATCTTGGCTAATAGCTGTTAATGGACCTATGAGTTCCATGAACTTAACTAATTGTTTTTGAAGCTCCTTATAGGGTGGCCTTCACAACATCCCATGGCAGTGAGTTCCACAGATTGACTCTGTGTTGTGTGAAGTATTTTCTTCCATACATCAATTTCAGTATCACATTGGTTCAATATATCTTCACTTTTTATATTACATCTTTTGCACTATTATGTTTTAATAAGCTTGTCACTGAACATATTGCAAAGATTAAATATGAGATTTTTCTTTTGAAAATAAATTACCTCTTGACAATAATTATATCTCACAAACCATTTCTTAGAGAAACACAATTAAAGCCTCTTATCCTGGAATGAGTTATGCATGATTTTAACTATATGTATGAAAGTAATTCAAATGATTACTCAATAGGGTAAACTTAAAGCATATGAATAACATTTTGCAGGATTGGGGCCACAGAGTTGTATTAACATTTCTAATGATTTATTTGTTGTTTTGCAGTTTAAAGGTTTTCATGGGATCTGTACTGAAATTCTTTTAATAAAGTTAAAAAAAATACTGGATCTACTTACTTTGAACTACTTTAAACTGTTTAATTTCCCATTAAAAACTGTTCTGTTCAGAAGGCAGAAATTCAGCTATTTCTAAATAGATTCAAAACTGATTTTTGTCATATGCTGACATAAAAATGGCTCCATGTTTTCTGGTACTATATATTTAACTGCATTAAAAAGTAATAGTACATTTTAGTAAGAAGAAATTAATGAAGCAATAGTAATGACATAATTACTGAGAAATTATTGTAATAATTACTGTACACTAATACATGGTTTTTGCTATCATTCTGTTAACATACTTCCTCTGTAATATGTAGTTTAAATACATTTTGTGTGCACTGTGTTTACAATTACTATAATGAATTCTGGCATACAAAAAGCTGTGTGAACATTAATACAAGATGCCTTACACGTGCATCTAAATGTCCGATCCAACTCAAACTGACACCAGTGAGAGTTTTATGATTGACTTTAGTAGCACAAGATTTGATGCTAAGTATTGACCCTGCATCTGGATCTTAATTACAGGAACTGGACATACATATATACAAGAGCATTACCTTAAATATTATATTACTAGGGCTCACTTCACATTAATACACACATATGGTGACAACATCTGTGTGAAAAACTACAGCTGTGTGACAAACTTTAGGCGCCTTTGACAGACTCATTCTCATTCTTCCCTCTAATCTAGCTCCACCAGAACTCCTTTAAGTTTCCAACTGTGTCAGTAGCTGCTAACAGTTGCCTTTTTAAAAACAAGAAAGAGGGAAAAGTTTCCAATTTATACCAACAATTCAAAGCTGAAGTTTCCCATAAACTCAGATTAAAATAGGTTTGTACTGTCAAATGGCAAAAAAGTATTTGCTCTTTTCTTCATATGAGCAGAAAGAAAGATTATTTGAGTCTGAGGTATAAAGAAGAGCAATAGTCAGTGTTGGACTAATTATGTCTTTAAGGTCCAATGTTTTGTATCTGGGCTTCAACAGGAACTTTCCAATGGGACAGCTACAACCAGCTCTCGAGAATGCTGAGATACAGGAGCTTAAAATCATTGTCCTGGACATGCAGAAAGAAAGACAAGATGCAAAGGATGAGATTTAATTAGGCTGGAATGTTGTTAATTTAACTCATCTGCGAATTAAGCAGCAGCAGCTCCTACAGGGCAGGTCATCATTCCTTCCTTAATCATTTCCACCTGGTTAAGGGCTGCCATCATCTCCCTAGGCTCTTGCTTGGACCCTACAGCCATCCCATTGTATGAGAGTTAAGGGGCTGGGAAAGGGAGTTGTACCAGACATTAGGAGCCACAATCTCATTCCCCAGAATAGCTATCCCTTAAATTCACTGCCAACTCACATTTATCAGAGAACCAGACACCCCACATGGAACAAGAATATGCATTGGACACCTGTCAGTTGCTAAATTATGACATCTTGAACCTTACCTCCTGGCCTACCCCACTGAGACCCTGAGCTGCTGTGGGACAGGGAAAGAAAACTACCTCCAATCCAACAAATCTAGTGATGAGAAAAATTCCTTTCCAGTCCCAAATAAGGCAACTAAAATAATGCATCTTGCATCTGACAAAGTGGGTCGGAGCCCATAAAAACTTATGCCCGAAGAAATTTGTTAGTCTTTAAGGTGCCACAGGACTCTCGTTGTTTTTGCTGTATACAGATTAACAAGGCTACCTCTCTGGAAACGAAAACAACGTCAAAGAGCAGTCAACCAATCAACCCTGGCCTTTTCCTAATCCAGGGATGGAGGGGTAAAACCTACTAATCACATGTGAGAGGGGCTCAAGCTGGAGGGACAGAATTTATATATCCTCTCCAGAGCTACAGGGGTAAATGGCTTACCTGGGCCGCCTGAACTGCCTAACAGTTCTCATGATGCTTTCTTCTTCCTCCCTCCTAGCCTGCCCCCTTCCAATTCCTCAGGCCGGGGTGACCCTTTTCCTACAGGCCAGACAAAGGCTTCTCTCACCCTCTGCTTGGAGTTTGCAGGGGTTACACTCTATTATAATATAAAAGAGACTATTATTTTAGGGTTTTCTAATATATATTAATTCCCTCTTACAAATGGAGTCAGTTCCAGGATGATATAGAGGCAAATATATGAAATAAATGAGGAGTCTGAATTACTGGTTGAATGAAGAGACAAGCAGTTTAGTAACAGAACCTCAAGTGTTAAATCCTCAGTGAAGGGACTGTGACTTCTATCTCCTCTATTATCCCCCATAAATGCAACACAAATATTAAATTATGATAACAAGTAGGAGGAAATTAGCGCAAGATTGTAGGCAGAGAAGGAAGATGCATTCAGGAGCAGACAGGAAGATAAAAGACCAGGGGACATTTATGTATAACGGTTGGTAACACTTAATATGGCCTGTGATTAGATAACAGGTTGGCAAATTAACAAGTCTTTGGGCAGAGTCAGAGGGCATTTATAGACTTGTTTTCTTAATGCACAGAGATGAGCTCCCAGACATTCACTATTGGGATTGGTGAGAAGCAAGCTCATTTCAATGATTAAAGCCATACTCTAAGATGAGCCACGCCCTGAAGTAATTTTCACCACATGTATGTATGAAAGCACAAAACCATACTTTCCACATTTCAGATATGAGGGTTCTAAGGATGAAATATCATGTTGTCGTTGGTACTTGATGAGCGGATGACAAGGCCTGCTTTTCAGAACAATAGAACCGATGTCATATCACACACACACACACACACACACACACACACACACACACACGGGATAAACGCAATATCCCAGATGTTGAAGAAAAAACTAAATGTTCGGCATATTTAAGTTTAGTTTTCATTTATGAACAATATATTTATTTACTATTTATGAAAAATTCCAAGATAGCCTAAGTGTTATATACATACCAGATAACAGCTGATGTCTTACTGTGGATTATTAAGACTGTCTTGTTTTAACAAAGCATTTAGAATCACACGTTCAAGTTAGAATTATTTCCTGCCATTGTTTATTGCTGCAATGCTGAGACAGTTATCAATCTGGATTAAATCTTTAGTTACTAAATTTTACAGAGTAGGATCATATAGTGAAATGTAACAGAGAGTCCAAAGAAGCTGGGCATCACAAGGTCAACCTGTATGGGACTGAGTCTACAATTGGATCTACAGAGGCATCAGGTTTCACGTGAATAATGGTCTTTGATTACATGATGTAAGTATATAGTGATTTTCTTGACCTGATATATTTATCACTGTAAAGCTGAGTTCATGAATGATCTCACAAATTAGATAGATAGATAGATAGATAGATAGATAGATAGATAGATAGATAGATAGATAGATAGATAGCAACACTTTTTTGATATCTGTATATATTTATATCTTAAGTGGTTTGTAAAATCATTCATGAACTCAGACTTGCAACAACAAATATATTAGGTCAAGAAAATCTTCTGCTCTTTTAGAATGAAATGAAGCTAAGAGTCACGGTAACTATTATAAGCTAGTTTGCCTCCATGCCTGTGGATATTGCTTCCCAAATTTTGTATGGGTTCTCCCACTATCTCCTTAGAAAAGTCTTTACAATTATTCTGCATGATTCAAATTATTCCTGGTCTATTTTAGTAATCTGTGGTCAACTTGGCATATCTTGTTTTTTTTTTTTTATTCATTCATTTTTTTCAGAATAAAATTTGTGCACACAATTTATTTTATTATTTGATTTCCATATCTAGTTAACAGCTATTCCCACCTTCTATGGTATGATAGCCTTTATACAGATAGGAATTCAAGATTACCATGGAATGATTTCAATACATATTCTTCTACCCAAACAGCTCCTAGAGCCTATTGTATGGTAGTCATTACTGTATAGTTAATATAGCAATACAGTTGCAAGTATGTGTGAACTCTAAGGACTTTCAAGATAACTATGGGTCTGAATTTTGGTGCAGGCAAAGCTCTTAGATTGTCCCTAACTGTGTTAGAATGATATATTTGCATCACAGTTTCATGAAGGGAGGGAGCTTTTATTTTTTGCTGTTATTAGACTTAAATACAACTTTTTGGCTGCTTTTCAATTCAGCTTTGCAGTTCACTGCATCCTATAAAAAGAAAGAGGCTATATTTTTAGCTGTTTGAGGTCATACAGAAGAAAATATCATTAATAAAAAAAGTTACATCACTGTTATGGCTCACATTCTAAATAACAGAGTAAATTCATTTACCTAAAGTCTGCTACGGGTATGTATATATCATGTACATAACTTGTGAATCAACAGTTGGATGGTTTCATTGACATGAGTTTGAGGTTGCCAAATTATTCATAATAAATGATGAAACCGTATACAGGCCAGTACAGGACTACACACTTATCTAAGTACAAAGTCAGATACCATTCTAAGGTAACTGCTTGTATACACTGCTATTCCAATGGCAAACGCTGTCGCAGATACAATGGTTCCAGTCTATAGTGTTATTTCAATTCTCTTCAACCTGAACTAGATTATAGAGCAGTTACTGTCAACACTACCACCAATGCAAAACTATTGATAAATGTTGACTTTTTAATGGCATCTGTTGTATTTGAAATTCCATACGGATTAAGAGAGGGCAAGTGGCTTTCATTCTCCACACTGTGCTTTTGGAGAAGGTGTTTGAGATTAGTATGATTTGGGTTATCACTGCTATAGAAAGAGAGTAAATACTTCTTTATTTCCATCACCAGTTTATGCAATGCCAAACTTGAGAACGAACTCCTAGATTTTCAGATTGAATCTGAACAAAACAGAAATTATGAAAGCTGGTTTAACTAAAGCTGCATTTTCTAAGAGAGATATTTACACCGATTATCATATATATTTCATACTTGGATTGAACTGGCAAAACAAAGTCATATAACCTAAATAATTTTATATTATTTCCCCCCTGCCCCCGCACACCAACTATTTTTTACACCAAAAAATACTGACAGGCTAACTGTTGATAAAATGAAGTTTGTATGACAACTGTGATTGAAAACTGAAATATCACAAAAGCACAAAGTAATTCTGATCTATCTATATCTATATCTATAGCATACACACGGTCAAAAAGTTTTGTTTTTCTGTTACTTTGTGTCACCCGCACCATTGCGCACAAAGGAGAAGCTACCAGGTATGCAAACTACAATCTGAGTAAAAGCAAAATTTTAAAGTGAATGTGAGGGACAGAAACTGTAGAAATGAGGAAAAAAATCACTTACAGTTATCCAAGGTGGCTGTCGCTATTACTGTTGAAACACTGCTATGGGCTGAGGTCACATGACCCTGTAAGCTAAAATAGAGAAGCTTCAGCAGAGGGTAACTGAAGCTGCAGCACATTAAAATACATTTTTAAGGTGACTGGTGTTGACTAGAGCTTAATTGATAAGAGATGTTTTTATCAAGGTTGGCAAAGTTTTTTGGTTGCTTTTCAAGCCTGCAGGCAATGTTTTTTCAGCTTTGTCCTCAACTCTGCTATATGTGTGCGTGTGCTTTTTGTATACAGTATATGATGTCATGGTAGGGTGGTTTCATTGGCATGAGTCTGGAGTTGCCATATTATTCACAAATAGCGCAGCTCTATGTAAATTATGCAAGTCATCCCAAATACAAATGGGATAAAATCTTTGTACCAGACCACATCACCTATTCTGTACATGGCATTTATTTAACAAAATGATGACTTTAGAAATGTTTTAGAGATTTTTTAAATACGTTATTGGTGCTATTTTGCATACCTTTCCACTTGTAAAGCTAACTTTCTTAATTACCCTGAATCCAACACTGCTTTTTATGCATATCTATATTACAATTTTAAGTTCTATTAAATCTGAATCTTCCAAGGCTTGAAACAAGTCATATGTGCTCCAAAAGACAGCTACAATTCCATCTTCCCTCTGTTATAAAGATTCTGCAATGCCAAAATTGAGAATGTTGCTAGCTTTTGCTAGCTGTGAGAGAGAGCAAGATGTTAGACCAGTCATTACTTCAGCATTGAATACTACTATTTCCGGCCGTCAAGCCCCTAACATTCTGGGGGGAAATCATACAGGCAGGAGAAAAAGAGGAGGAAACAGAAAATAATACTCTGGGAAATTGCTTTCTTTTTTAAAATGGCACATGTTAGAAACTGCTCAGAGGCTTGAAATATTAAAAATATGAAGATGGGTTAGTGGGCAGAGTGCAGGTTAGCTAGTCAAAGATGCATGATAAATGTCACTAGAATTTATTGCCTGTATATTTTGATCACGTGTGCTAGTTATGTGTGTAATATACATACTGTGCATATCGGCGTACATAAATATATCATATATATACACACATTCTAAAAATGTATTTTTTTAAAATACATAAATATCTGAAACTAACAAAAGCCATTGCAAAGGCACAAGGAATGCAGATAACTCGGTTCAAGCCACAAAAACCTCAAAGCAGTGGAGTAATAGAAAATGCACATATCTCATGTATTCTGGACATATGTGAAATCGTGAATGATATGAGAATGAAGAGGTACAGTTTTCTATAGCAAAAGATGGTATTTTGAGCAATCTTAAAGAGAAATTCCCATTACAATATACAGATAACTATATTTACTCCATTCCTGTGAGACTATTATAGAATTTAAAATAGAAAACAAACAAACTCTCTAGCCGGTTAAAATTATACTTTTATGATACAAAAGGAAGATGGGGCAAAGTTTTAATGAAGGACGCCCAATGATAACATATTCGAAAGTGCCAAAGTGACTGAGGAGGACTCCAAGTCCCAGTAACAGTCACATTTCAAAACAGGACTCAGCCACCTAAGTTGCTTATTAGATTTTGAAAACTTTATCCAAAAACACCACCAGACATTGTCAAACACTTTGCAAAAGAAAATAATTGTATAGGTAATTTGAAAGGCAAATAAAACACACACAAAAAAATCTCTGAACAAAACCAGCTAAATTCTTCCCGCAAAAAGGCTTACTGTGTTACAGATATTTTTAATATTCTCCGTGACAGAAAACCTTACCAAAACTAAGATGACAACCTAACAGAATGAGGTATGATAGCTACAGGATTTGTAATAGAATAGATAGCATTTCACCTTTGGATCACCAATAATTCAATTCATACTTAGGTTACAACGAATTGACAATCTGATGATACCTGTAAGCCTTTGTGGAATCAGTAGTTTCAAGTCTAGATGTCCACATCACCAAAAAACACCATGAAAATCTTGGCATTCTGCACCCTTGACAGAGAGGCTAAGAAATGAGCTGAATGCAATGAATTGCTCTCTCCCCCCTACAGATGGTCTATCTATGCAGAGCTTACTTGGCTATGTAGAGAAGCTTGGACTGCTTTTACTTGTACTATATCTGTTCTTGTGGTAGAAGATTGCAGTCTCCAAGGCAAGTTTATATCTGTTCATAAACAAGAAATTAGGAAAAAGAGAGAGAATCTGAGTTTGACTCTCCACTATCCTGCACCTGATGTAGTCATTTATATCTGTGCAAAAACTACTAGAAGACCTACCAAATCAGAATAGCACCATTTTATATCCACTTTGTACAGATATAATTGACACTCTCAGGTAAAAGGACCTAAAACTTGCTCCAGATGGGCAGCCAAAGTAAAAACAAACGGTTACAACTGTAGGCATAAAGTCATGAAGACTAGGTTTCAACAGCACTTGTTGAACATGGTTTTCTTTAGGTGTACTTCACAACAACTGAAGAATATTACTAATATAATCAACTTATTCTATGACAGCAAATCAAATTTCCCCAATCAAATATCCTAAACCTCACTGAAGGAAACTCTCCTCTTTGCCCTGTACAATCAAAATACCCATCTTTCTTTTTCAAATGCACATCCACAAATCCTCTAGCTATTTTTTTCATTAACTTACTGTTTAAAGCACTAGTGCAAAATTTCAACATGATGCTGTGCTAAACAAATCATATATTTGCTTGTTTATATAATTAATGGATACTAAAGAAACTGCAAGGTTCAGCATAAACATGCAGGTATGTTTCGGTTTAAGTACAGATACAAATGCATCTACTGTATATATTTATAAACATACAGTGGTTTCCGATAATTAAAAACTAGTCCTTCAGCGTTACCATCACTATTACAGAAAGTACTGTTAATGCTTCCTAATGTTTGGAAGAGAAAAAACTGTCTCATTTCTTCACTGAAGTGGTATAAGAAGTCCTGGTAAAATTACTTTTAAATGGCAGTCACTCTGTAATCAAAATCATAGTGAAAAAAATAGCTCCTATGTCTGTGATATAACGAGACAGCTACTTTCAACACAGCGTATGTAAAAACCCTGAAATCCCCAAAACTGAAATATGGTGAATAATCATGAATATATATTATTTTCTGATAAATGGCAGCTAGGGTATATGGCAACCTTTTAATACTGGGCAGCTCTTCAGCTCCAAGCATTCCTTACATTTATATATATTACACCACTATATCTATGAATGATATAAATGTAACTAGCTAGCTAGCCATCCGAACCATGAAGACCATCTCAACTGTAATCTTTAGGATGACGAAATTTCCACAAACTTAGCTGAATGGAAATTGATTTAAAACAATGTCTGGAATGGTATGTTGAACAGAGTAAGTTGGCTGATTTAGGGAAAAATATAGTTTTAAAAAATGTTAATCAAGGAATGAGTCGTTTGTCCTGCAATAGCCATGTATAACAAATAATATATTCCATCAAATTTTATTAAAGGAAATCCTTAAAAATGTCAATCCAGATCATTTTGGCAGAGCATAGCACATTGGATCTAGACCTCCATAAGGGCTGTGCAGAGCCCATCTGTTTTATCAGAGCTCCTATTACTAACAAGCAAGCAAAATATTGATCAGATGAATGATTCTCAGGCTTCCTGACATGTGTGGGCACTACCAGACAGCACTCACCAGATTGCTCCCTACCATTATAGCAACCAAAATATGGGCAGATTAAGGGGGGAAAAATGAGGAAACACTTCCACTCCAGGAGCCTGATTTAGATTACAGAAGACATGATGAAAGGGGAGAAATACTCCTCCCTCCCATTTAGAAGCCAGTGCTCTGAAGAAAAGGAGAAAAAGGAGATAGTACTGAATAGGAGACATAAAGCAGTGACAGACTGATACCCTGATATTGTACTGGAAGTTTGTGTTGTGGAGACCTAACAATATGTGAGGTCATGTAATTATGACATACATGACAATACTTACACTATAACTAAAAACTAGCCATAAACACACAGTTATTTTGCAATTTAATATTTGTGGTTACACTTTCTGACAAAATGGATCTCCAACATTAGAAAGGTGAGTAACCGTGTATTCAATAGTTGTGGTACATCTGATTCCTTGATTGGAATTTTGCCTTTATTCTTTGTCTCAACATTTTGAAAGGTTGAATGAAATCCAGTCTCTGAAAACTGAAGCTAGACAAATACAGATCAGAAATGAAGCACATTTTTTAAACAGTGTAAGTAATTAACCATTGGCACAACTTCCCTTGAAACGTGGCTGTTTCTCCATCACTGAAATCTTCAAATTGAGACTGATTTTCTTTCTAAAAAGATATGCAATAGGTACAGCTCAAACAGAAGTTGTGGTCTTGATGCAGGAAATACGAGGTTCTAGAGCCTATGTTATGTAGGAGGTCAGACTATATCATAATGAGGGTCCTTTCTGATCCTAAAAATCTATGCATCTAAGAAACATTTTCAATTGCATATTATGAATTTCAGAATCTGAATTAGATAGTTAAAAAGACAATGACAAATTAAAAAATAAAAGATTTTTTCCTAATATTTTTCACAAAAGACCCACCCAATAAATCATTACTTTAATAATGTTTAAAATCCAATTTACATTTCACTATCTATGCTGTCTGTTTACAATTTTGCACTTGTATAATGAGGAAATTTGTACTTTCCTTTAGTCAGTTTCAAATTTAGGTTATCAGTATTGCATTATTTGGGTTGGAAACACTACAATCTATGTTTGCTTGTTTAAACTGGTGTGATACCTGCTACATCCTGCATACTTTGCGACTTTGCTTCAGGCTGGGGAACAGCAAAAAGATAGTCTGACAGTACTAAAAGATGACCTCATGGAGTCTACATCTTAGGACTTACACTATTAGATCCTGAATCCTACACAGCTTTCATCCACATGGTGCTACTGATACTTACATGACAGCTGGAGAGTGCAACGTGGCCAACTATTTTTACTGCTTCTTTTCCTTGGAAGTCATCATCTAAAGAATCCTGCAGGAATCCAGCTTATCTTCTCACCTCTTTTTCATCTTCATGATGCCACTTGGCGAGGTAGTGAGATATCATAAACTCTGCTCTTGACAATATACCATTCACAATGCACAGGCATCTCTCTAATTTTTTCAGATGCATACATTTTAATTGTAAAATAATTACAAAAGATCAGCTTTTCGATAAAAAGCATCTGGCTCAAACTAGAACTAGACAAGACCAAGATGACATTGGTTGGAAGGGGAAAGAACACCGTGTAGAACACTCCCCCTCCTTCCATTAATGGTGTTGTCCTCTCTTTTGCCATAGTGTGAAGCCTCAGGATCTTGTTTTACTTCCACAGAAAGTATATGTTTCAAATAAACCCACCAGAAAAATAAAATTTAAGTTCAAGGGTGAAGAAGGGAAGGAAATAGGATAAAATATGAGGAAGACTATGAGAAACAGAATTACCATTAAATAATTTCCCTTTTTCATATGTCTTCCTCTTACCTTAGGAGACAGACACCTTCAGGATCTCTATCAAGCATTCTTAAAACTACATTACCCACCTGGATAAGTGAAGAAACAGATTGAGAAAGCCAGAGCAGTACCCAGAGGAGAAGCCCAAGAAAGAAAACAACAGAATGCCACTGGTCATCACCTACAATCCCCAAGTCAAACCCCTAGAGAACATCATCAAGGAACTACAGCCTGTTCTACAAGACAATCTCTCACTCTCTCAGGCTTTGGGCGGCAGACCTCTCCTTACTTACTGACAGCCCCCCAACCTTAAACAGATACTCACCAGCAACTACAGACCTAACAACAGAAACATTAAAGCAGGCATATATCCCTGTAACAAACCACATTGCCAACTTTGTCTGCATATCTGAACAAAAGACACCATCATAGGACCTAATCAAGCCCCTTACTCCATCAAGGGCTCATTCACCTGCTCTTCCACCAATGTGATTTATGCCACCATGTGCCAGAAATGCCCCCTTCCTCCCCGATCTTATACATTGGACAAACAGGACAGTTTCTGCACAAAAGAATAAATGGACAGAAATCTGACATAAGAAATAACAACATTCAAAAATCAATAGGGGAACACTTCAATCTTCCTGATCATTAGTGATTTGTTAATAGCTGTACTCAGGCAAATCAAAGCTTCAAAGAGAACTGCAGAATTGAAATTCATAAGCAGATTTGACTCTGTGAACTCAGGGCTGAACAGAGACTATCGGTTCTTTTCCCATTACAACACGTAATTTTGCTTTCCTTGTCTCCCTCTCTACCTGCCTGTTAATTGCTGCACCCCACTGTTTGAATCCGAAAAACTGCTTTGATCTGCTGTAACAGTCTGACCTGATCCCATGACTTACAGTTCCCTGCATTTAACTTGCTCCCATTCTATAAGTTCCCCATCCTTAGGTATGTGACGAAGTGGGATTTTCTCCCACGAAAGCTCATGCGATATGTTCCTAGTCTTTAAAAGTGCAACCAGACTCCTTGTTTGTTTTACCACATATTGCAACTTACTAAGGTACACAGCTGAAGTCCAATTTAAAATGCAGAATAAACATGTGGCTGGTGAAAACAATGTGGTGCCCTTCAAGATTTTCACAAATGATGTCTCAGCTCTCTGTTCAACAAGAGAGACGTCTCTTTGTAGGATTGACTCAGCAGAAACAAGGAAGCTAGACACCCACTAGTTTTATATGAGAACTCAGCAATGAATTGCTGTGGAGTTAGACATTAAAGTAATCTGCCAGTATCTATAAAGTCCTAATGCACCTCTTTACCATGTTTTAAAACAAAGTAAAGTAAGAAGCTATATACAGTGATTGTCTTGAATCATTTTCACATATGTAAATAAAGAAGATGATGCTGAATACAGTTTTATTTACAGCTGAAATTTGACATATATTATGGAGCTTTTATTCTTTCACAATAGTTCAGGATTCTTTACTTTTATTTTTTTCTTTCCTTCCTTTTCTTTTTGGCCTCTTCTCTCTAACTTCATTATTAACTTAAAAAATAGATTTTTTTTCCTGCCAGTGATGTGCTAAATTACATAGGAAAGGACAATGCCTAATATTGAAACATGCCAAGAGTTTCATGAATGCAATAGGGGACAAGACGAGGGCAGAAAAGAAAATTAAAAATACACATCATCCAGGGCAAAACAAAGGCGATTCATAGGGCCTGGTGTTCAATGAACAGTGATATGTGCAGTTCAGGTTAATGGAAAAGATCTCTGTGTACATTCATGCCTGGTGAGGAAGTTTATGCCTATTAAGAAGATAGCAACCTCCACTGATCATGAATATATCTGAAGTGGAAAGAAGAAGTTACTCACTTTGTGTAATAACAATAGTTCTTCAAGATGTGTATCCCTATTGATCCACTCTAGGGGTGCTTCTATCCCTGCACAGTTGATCAGAGAATTTCACTAGCGGTGTCTATTAATCCCACACATTTTCTTTGTACTGCACCATGAGGCTAGGCAGTGGGCACAAGCTAAGCCTCCTCAGTTCCTTGTCTACCATAGAATCATTGACAAGAACTCTGAAGTAGAGGGGAGAAGTGTGTGTTGTGGAGTACCTATAGGGATACACATCACAGAGAACCATCATTACTGTACAAGGTGAGTAACTTCTTCAAGCAGTGTCCCTATGAGTGCTCCAGTGCACATGACTCCTGAGCAGTATCTGCAGTAGAAGGCTGGGGCTTCAGAATTGGGTAAGTTACAGATGACAATACTGTGGATGCCGCTCAAGACCCACTTGAGGAGCCTTTGGGTTAATATTGCTGAGCCCTTGGATCTTCTTGCAACTGAGAGGAAAAGCCTGGGGGACTTTCTGAAAGCCTTTATCCTGTCCAGGTAAAAGGCTAAGGCTCTTCTGACATCTAGAGTGTGCAATGTAGCTTCTCTGTTATTTCAGTGGGGCTTGCGATAGAGAGTTGGAAGATGAATTAATTGATTCACATGAAACAGGGAAGTCACCTTAGGAATAAATTTGGGATGTAGTCTGAGGGCTACTTTGTCCCAGAAGATAGAAGAATACTATGTATGGGGGATGGGCCATCAGAACTGCTATTTCTCCTATTCTCCTAGCTAAGGTAATCACTATTAGGAAGGCTGTTGACATGTGCGCCATCTCAATTTATTTTCAGCAGGACTTTTGATAGTAGAGGAAAATGAGGAAAGGCATAAAGAAGGCCCTAGTCTCAGGGAAGGAAGAGAACATTGGTCAGAGAGTATTGTCCTATACCTGCCTTGGAGCAGTAGCATGTACATTTCTTGTTCAGGTAAGTGGCAAATAGATCAGTGGCCATTCCCCCCCTCAATCTGAAGCACTACTGAAGCACTACTCCCACTCATGGTCCACTTGCAATTGAGACTGTCCTCTATGGAATTGTGTGTGCCTGGAATGTAGGCAGCTGACAGTGTGATGTTATGGGAGACGAACCAGTGCCATAGTCTTATTACTTCTGTGCAAGGGAAAGATGACTTGGCTTCCCATTATTGATTTATGAAGTACATGCAGGCTATGTTGTCTATTAGAATTCTTGTATGTAATCCTTTGATAGGTGGCAGGAAGTGGGCACAGACATTTTGATCATCCTGAGCTCGAGACTGATGTGAAGGGATATTTCCACAAGTGACCACTTGCCTTGTGTGGTGAGGGCAGCCCACCCTATTAGCAATGTGTTGGTGGTAAGAAGCAATGGTGAGTGAGGTTGCAAGAAAGGAATCCCTCTGCAAACATTGGCTGGCTCTTTCCACCAGTCCAAGGATTGTTTGATCCTGGAGAGTAGAGATGAGGTTTTTTTAACCTGTCCCTGTTGGTAGATTGAGCTGAACCACATCTGAAGACATCACACATGAAACCTGGAATGCAGTCTGACCACTGAGCTCACTGCCATATGACCCAGGAGTTGGTGTCTGTGTTTGGCTGATATTTATGAGTTGTTTTGTATGGTCTCTATGAGTTTGGCCAGGGAAAATAATCTGTGTTAAGGTAAAAGAATACTGGCCCATAGTGAGACAAGGTCCATGCCTATAAATCCCAGGAGCTGTACTGGAATAAAGATTGACTTCTGAGTGTTCATCTGTAGGCCCTGTTCTGTAAACAGGCATATTGTAACTTTGGTGACTCAGTGAGCCTCTAAGAGAGATTGGGCAGCTACTACAAGGAGAACCTTGGAAAATATTCTTGAGACTGATGATGTTCCGAATGTCTTAGAACGAATCTGAGAAATTGTCCATTAGATGGTTGAACTGAGATATCAAAGTAGGAGTCCTGAAGACCAAGGGCTAAAATCCAGACTCTCTGCTCCAGCATTGGAATGATCATAGTTGGAGTGACGATCTTGAATTTGTGAGCTTTAACAAACTTGTTGAGAGCTCTGAGGTCAGAGGTCTAGTAAGGGCCTCCAGCCTCCCTTCCTCTTGGATATTAGGAAATACTGAGAGAACCCTTAGCCTCATATATGTTGAGGTATCAGCTTTATGGCACCAAGCTGGAGTAGGCAATCTAGCTCTTGTGGTAGTGAACTCTTGTGATAAATGTATCTAAAAAGGGACAGGGAAGGGTGTTGTGGATTGTGCAAGGAAGTAAAAAGAATGGAGTACCCAGTGTGAATGACTTCTAAGATCCATCAGTCCAATATTATGTGATGCTGGACACTGCAGAATACTGCCAATTGGTGGCCAAATAGATGTATATCATTGGACAACTCTGGCTGTTAGAGGGAATGGGCTACCGACATCTTGACCAGCCTGTCAAAATTGGTGTTTGGACATAAGACAGTTGGGATGAGGAACACTGTAGGTCAGATGCTTTATGCCTAGGAGATCTGCTTTTCTTTCTCTGTAGCTCACAGTGGCATTAAGCTGGATACAGAGATGTGTGTGGGCTATGTTGGGACTGGGAACTGAACTTCATTTTTGTCCTAGTGTATAGATGACCAGCAGAGAGTGGCCTTAGAGTTCCTCAGGGTGTGAAGGGAGGCATTGGAGTCAGATTGTTGACCATACCTCCTTCGAGAAGCCCAGCAGATGGAGCCATGTGGAGATGATTTAGCTGCTGTGTCTATGCATTAAGAGCAGACTGCAATGCTGTCTTTCCCCCAAATTGGCCCTCCTGAATGATGGCCTTAAATTGGCCATGATGTGTCTCTGGTAGTTGTTCAATAAAATCATTCAGTTTTGAATAATTTATATAATCATATTTTGTTGTGAGGGCTTGGTATTTGGCAAGACAGAACTGAAGCATGGCCAGAGAGTACACCTGTCTTCTGAAAAGGTCCAGGCACTTACAGTCCCTATCATAGGGAATGGACCTCATATGACGTTGACAGCTATGAGAGTTGAGGATGGAGTTGGGTGGGGAGTGGGACATAGAATTTTTGTCTTCCCACTTGCACGTAGGCGCTTCTGACGCTGAGGTTTGGCACAGAGTTCTTGCCAGGTTCAAAATGGCTTCGTTAATAGGGAGGGTAATCTTTGAAGTGGAGGAGGAATGGAGAATGTCAAAGAGATGATGATGAGAGTCCTTGACTTCTTCCAGTGGTATCTGGAGAATATTTGCAATTATCTTTGCAAAATCCTGGAAGAGAAGAAGTCCTCAGTGAGGTACTTCTTGAAGTCTGGTGAACTGGGCATATCCCATAGGGGAAAAGGTCCCCAATAGGGAAGAAAAAGGCAGGAAAAAGATAAAAGGGGTTTTTTTTCTTTCATTTTTTTGTAAGAGCAGAGAGAAACATTACACTAACTAAAAGACTAAAGAATTATAAAGATACAGGTAGAGAGCAATGACCCTAATAGACTGTGAATTGTTCCATCTCTAGTTGCAGCAGTTCAAAAGGAACCGGGTGGGGGAGGGGAAGTGGGTGGAATTAGCCTATGCACACTAACTAGCCTTGTTGCACACCACAAGAAAGGTTAGTGTATGTGCAGGCCTAATGGACACTGAGCACCCACAGGGACATTATTCAAAGAACCTTGAACTTAGTTATTCTGGGGAATCTATACTGCCTTTGAAGTCTGAAATGTTCCTGGTTGAATAGTATTACCTCCTAAAATGAAAGGTAATTTAAGAAAAGGAGGAGTAAGATCAAATGGCTGTTGAAATATGTCAGCAAGCCCTTCTATTGCTACTTGCTCAGAATGTAGTTGATTATACATGGCCCTATGAGGCAGACATCATTTCCAGGAACTGGAAAGCAACTTGATGTTCTTCTTCTAGAAAATTCAAAGTTCAGAGCAATGACTTCAGACTTGGAACCTGCATGTATATTCAATCCTCCAAGCCAGAGGTGATCTGACCTCACTGATCTGAAGGATTGAAGGAACCATATTACAGAAAGGATGACAAATGGACAGAGTCTGTTGATATGCCTATTGCAATGTCTTGACCTAGTTCATCTGCAACCACTCTGGTGTGCTTTACAAATTCTGTTGCATAATATCAGGAGACTTTCTGCTGAGAAAGAACTGAATCCATATTCAACTGCAGATATGATAATCAATCCATGTTCTCTTGCATGTTGACAGTTAACCCCTGCAGGCACTGAATCCAAACCACAGAGGTGGAATTAGGAGAGAGCAATGTGACAGAAGGCATGTTTACCCATATAGCACAGAACCCATGGATTGGATGGACAATTAATACAACCCTTCCCCTCTCTTCTTAGAGTTTCCTTTTTAAAATTTGTCCTTTCTTCAGAGTCTCAGGGCTAGTTGCTGCAACATAAAAAAATAAAATAAAATAATATAAAATAAAATAAAAAAGGAAATATTAGAGCTCAGTGACTGTAGTATAGTCTCTCTGTTTCCAGGATGGAAAAAAAAATTGACTTAATAAGAACTAGAAAGTGAACATGACTGGAAAGAAATGTGAAACTGAATGGTCTATATTTATAATTCAAGTGAGTGAAGTATAAAAACTAAATGGGTAATATATTGTGAATGGTGAAAAATAGATTTGCAAAATTGAGTTTTAAATAATGTAACTCATCACACTAATAATGCTGGTAAGGGAATATTTTGTTTATTTTTATAAATATGTTTAATGTACAATTTGTTATGAATTGCTTTCTAAAATAAGCATGTACTTATCCTCCATTTTTATTTTTCTCTCTAAGTTTTTTTATGATACAGTTTTAATTCTGCTGTTCAAACACTAATTTGCTTGAAGGAAAAAATATACTTACCTTATAATTCTGCTTTTTTGAATATCCCGCATTATGCTCCTTGGAGCAAAATTGCTGAAATTTTTTAGATTCAAAGGGTATGTCTACACTGGAGGCTCTGTTAAGTCGACTTAACAAGGTCGACTTTAAGTAGACAAAGGCAACTTTGTTAAGTCGACTTAGAGAGTCCACTGTTGACATCCTGCGCCCACACTGGCAGGTGCTAGGTTGACAGAGGAATGGTGCATTGTGGGTAGCCCTGGAGGGGGCCTGGAAGCAAATTAAGTTGATTTAAAGGCACTCCCCATCTACACTGGCTTAAGTCAACTTAATAAGGTTGACTTAAGCGTTAAGTCGACCTTAAGAGGTGGTGTTATTACGTTGACTTAAGGAAATGCTTAAGTCGACTTAATACAAGCCCAATGTGGATGCAGCAGTCTGTAGGTCGACTTAACCTTCTATAAGTCAACCTAAGGCTCAGGTGTAGATGTACCCAAAGCTATTTGGTCCCTGAGGGCAGAGGTAGTCAGTCAAGATATGAACTACCCATGACTCTAAACAGCTATCCTTAGAGAACTCAATTTCTGAATGAGTGGGAAATGAAGTCCTTACCCCATGAATTCATCACAAAACAAAATATTTGAAATGAAAGGGGAAATAATTAATCAAAGAGTAAGATTAGAAAAACATTCTTCTCAAATTGGGATGGAGAGGTGGATTGGTTAATGTGAAATCTGAAAGATGACATCTTCAGAGAAGCAGAATTACAAGATAACATAGCTGATATTTCTCTTAAAATGCCCTCTGTGAAGGAATTAGAACAGCAAGGATCCTTTAATGTTAAACATATGAGAAAGTGATGAGGACATTGGCAAAATAATAGGCTCAAGGAGGTGGAATTCTGACACTACCTTGGAGAAGAATCTCCAATGAGTCTATAGCAGTATCTTCACATGAAATCTGGTATGAGGTCTGAGAGTTTACTTGTTCTATGAGCTGAAGTCACTGCCATCAGGAAATCAACTTTCTATTCAAGAAACTTCAGCACACAATAACTGAACTCCGTGATGATTTTCATCAGCTTTGTCAGGTCCGTACTAATATTAGAGACACTTGGTCCAACCTTTAACTAGTTCACAACAGGCCAAAATAGCTGCCAAATGAATCTAGATGGTATTAGTCTTTGAGATAGACTCAGATACAAATTGCAGCCAAGCAGTTTTGGTTTTGTGTTACAAAACTAACTTGACCACAAGGACCAGTTTGCAGTATATTGCAAAACTTTCTATTTAAAAAGTTATTTTTTCTGGTAAATAGATTCAAAAAAGGTCAGGAGAACATAAGACATACACTCAGATACTTCATGACAATGGAGCATTATCTTGTTATATGAAAAGATTGTCTGCAATGCCATTGGACTGGACTCAGTGACCCAGGAAGTGCCTTTCAGTCCTACATCTGTGTTACTGTTAGCAGTCAAATTGTTAGAGAAAAGGACTGGGATGGAATGAGGGACCCAAGGACCATCTGTGAGGGTTTTTCTCAATTGTATCCGGCAGCTTCTAATATGTTGTCCTTGCATGCTAGGCCTGCAGCCGTGAAGAATGTCTTGTGGTAAAGAACCCACTCCCATAACTCCCAGGTCTCCTGACACAGGAGACATAATGCAATATTCCTTATTTATTTACATACATTTCAATTTAAATGAGAATAACCTCTGAGTTCTCTGAGGGTTGAGCAAAGGCATCAAACACTTTATGTCATAAGGAAAGACCAAGCCCACAAAAGTGAGATTCTTCCTCCTAGTTTTCCATAGATTGGCACTATAACAGCACTCCTGGACCAGTAACAGTGAAAAAGCCCCAGAGCCTCCCAAATAAAATACATGTAAAGTTAAAAGAAAAAGTAGCGTTTGCAGTGGAACTGCATTGACGGAGAGCTCCTGAGATGTCTGCAATCAAAAAGGAACTTACTGAAAGGTCATCATCATAACTGGCAATCACTCGCAAATGAGTAAGACTGTCTTTCTGGGATCTCAGTAGTGAGTCCACAAAGGGTTCCATAGCCCAATCCTGGAACCACAAGTCTTGTCACAATAAGGACAGGTGTTTCCAGGAGGGATAGGCACAGTGTTGCTGAGCTCAATATTCTGATGTTCTTTCCGCCTGTCCCTCGTTTCCTCTTCTACCTGTCATTGAGCTGTTTCAAAGTGTTGAGATCTCTCCGACAGAGCCTTCCTGCATTTTGGAGGGTCCTGAGGGTGGGTCTCCCAAGTATTGATGTCAATGTTGCACCTCTTCATGGTTGCCTTCCTGGGTGTCTTAGAAGCCTTCTTTGCCTTCCATGACTTTGCTGACCTCCTTTCACTTGTAAGAAAAGGATTCTCTTAGGGAAGCAAGAGTCAGGCATGCAAACAGCATGACCTATCCAGTGAAGCTGGCTTTGGATAATTATGGCCTCAATGTTGGTTTCAGCAAAGATGCTGATACTTGTACATCTATCTTCCCAGCTAATCCAAAGGATCTTGCAAAGGCACCATTAGTGGTACTTTTCCAAGGTCTTGAGATGTCTTCTGTACGTGATCCAGGTTGGGATAACAATGGCATGATAGACCAGGAGTTTCATTTCATCAGTGGTTCTAGGGTAGTGATTGGAGTACTTGGTGGTTGGCTGTCCATAGGCACCAAAACCCTTTGAGTTTGGAGAAGGTTGACGTTTTAGTACTGGACATCACAATTCCCAGCATGAAAAGTCTGCTCAAATGATATACTCAGGCAAGCATTCTTTCTAGCCAACAAAATACACTTTGTGTAAATATAATTAATAACAAGTTAAAGAAAAGTAACAGTACTGCACATTGTAAACAGAAAATGGACTAACTGATTCTCTGGTGTTAAAATAATGGTTTTGTTGATAAAAGTACTATGCAGACAGGACAAACACAAATACCTACTTATGGGTAACATTAAGGAAACTTAGTTCTCTCTTGATAGGCTGTACATGGTAACTTCCCTGTGAGATGCATATATACACACAAGGCTAATTGATGCCTGAAAATCATTGAATAGCATCCAATAGTTGCAGTTCATGTTGGGGGTGTCTGTGCCAACTGGTAAAAGGAATTCTTTTCCTTCCAGCCATTCCATGACGTCTTTTATTTTAAAATGGAGTGCCCAGAGGTGAATATAGTGTTCAAAGTGAAATTGTGTTTTCAGTTTGAATAATGACACTGTAGTATTTTCCAGTATAATTTTCTAACCACTCTTTACATACATCCTGATAGTTTGCCTTTTTTAAAACTTCTACTGCATATAGAAGCAGAGATTTTCATTGACTTGTCTACCCACAAAAATACTCCTATCTTTTTTCCTAAGTGGTTTCCAGTTTATTTTGAACCTATCAACGTTTATGAGTAGTTTAAATTATTCCTTTCCAATATGCATTACATTTGTCAATACTGAATTTCATCTGCTGTCATCTGAATTTCATCTGCCCAATTACCTATGATTTTTGTGTCATCTACAAATTTTGCCACCTCTGTTCAGTACTTTATCCAGGCCATTGATAAATACAATAAACAATGTTTTTCTGAGTTCAGGCTATTGATGCATCCAGATGCTAACCTTTTGCCATGTTGAAAATTGAGCATTTATTCCTGCTCTGTCATTTTGCCAGTTCCTAAACCAAGAGAGAACTTTAACTCTCACACTGGACTATTTCGTTTCCTTAATAAACTATTCTGAAGGACTTTGTCAAAGGCTTTTGGAAAGTCCTTATGAGTAAGATCTCCTGGTGCTACTTGTTACACTATTTTCTTGATGCACACAAATAATTCTTGTTGATTCAAAAAAACATGACTTTTCCTTACAAAAGCCAAATGCTGCTTCCACTTCTGCAGTGGAGATGTATTTGTTCTGCAGGGTCAGGGAATTCTGAGATCCTAGAGAAGGAGCAGGATCTGTCCCCAAAGAAAGAACAGATCACTAGAACTACAATATAAATTGACATTATAAGTGAATTTCAGAGTAAAACTAATACTCTGTCCTGATCTGTCTAGATATTTCAACTTACATGGTGTATATCATCATGACTAAGACTAATTAAATAGCTGAGCAGAATAGGACAGTGAAAGAAAGTGACAACTTTAGCTTTTAATTTTATTAACTTTGTTGGTTTCTATCACAAATTCAACATTATTTTTTATTTTATATTTTATTTTATTTAATATAGTTTTTTGTCCTGTACTTTGCCCTGAAAAAGAAGAAAATTTCTACTGTAAGTGTATAAAAACTGAAAATGTCCTTTACTATCAGTGACAAGATATGCACAATCCAAACAGTAGGATGGTAAGACGTGAAAGAACTTGCCTCACTCCGTAGAAACTGTCTTAGATACAAGAAATTAAGAAGTAGATTTCATTTGTGGCTCATATATGAAAGACAATAGTGCTTGTGCTTGTCCAAGGTGGAGGAGCTGAACTTTCTCTATGATGAACACAAAGGAGACATTCTAGTAATCCCTCCTAGGCAGGGGCCCTAGACAAAGGCACACTGTGGAGCCCCCTATAGGCCCACGGGGGCCCCCTGTCGCCGGCCCCAGCTCCACGCCGCCATTCCCGGCCCTGCCCCTCCCGCAGCCCCAGCTCACTGCCGGCCCCAGCTCCCCCCGCCCCCACCAACCCTGGACACAGGGGCCAGCTCCTCTGCCTGCTGCCAACCGAGGCAGACCCAGCTTTTGGGACAGGCAAGGGAGCCCCTTACAGCTTGGGGCCCTAGGCATGTGCCTGTTTTGCCTACCCCAAAAGCTGCTTCTGCTCCCAGGGAACGTAGAGCTTTTCCTTTTTACTATGACTGCTGCCTGATTTTTGGTTCATGGAAACTGCAGAGTTCTTGAGGTGACCTGACAATTCACTTTCACTTGCACATATTTTATGTAAACACATACCTAAATACCGTTCAAATGCAGATGATTCTTCTACTCTGTGATATTCAGACAAGGAAAAAAATAGCTGAATTCTCCTCTTTCTGAAATCCAGGAATTTGAGTGAAATACAGTCAGAGTCTGGAGCCTATGGGCTAACAATGTCTGTCTCTTGTTTTGCTGTGACAACTAGTTGATAAAGTATCCAGATCCCTTTTAGACATCAGTTGCTGCATTTGATTGAGGTTAACTAGCCCTTCATCACAACAATCCTGCCCCTGTTCATATGAACTGAGAGAATGACCATGGGATATGAGTGAAGGCAATCATGTGTGCAATCATTCTGTCATATTTGGAGAGATTTTTTATCGTTATTGTCTTCATTTGTGGTTTTTGATTACTTTTGGAAATATTAAGCTTGGGATAATAATGGTGGAAACAGATGCCAAAGATCAACCTGGATTCATCTAAACAACATATTTTGTAACTCAAGATCTCAATGAACATGTCATTATTACATCTGATATACATTTAATAACTACTCTATGCCTGGAAGAAGACAGTTTTAAATGAAGAGAAAGAATGGTCTCCTATAGAAAGGTATGCTTAGCTTCAGCCCATTTTCTCGGTAGCTAAAAAGTGAGTCAATTAGTTTCCAACTTTCCAAGGTTGAGCAAAAGTTCCATATTAGAAGATGAGGATCAATAAAAAAAAATACATTTCCTCCCTCCCACCAATCTGTATGAAAAACAGCAATTCTTCTCCCCTTACAAATAGGCAGTTAAATGGATAAAGTGTACTTAGTGATCTGGAAAAAAATAATACATTGGACAAGATTTTTTTCTCTGAAAATTAGCAGATGACCATGGCAAAAGCTCTTCACCACATATGTTTGTGATGAAGTCATAATGGCACTGCAAACCTTTTTAAGAGGTAAGATGAGTCGGAACAAATTTTAAGGGGAGAGTAATACAAGAACTCATTCACCTTAAGAGGAGTGAATAAGTCAGTTAAAAGTTAAAGCAGCATCAGCACTTAGACACAGAGTTGCTTTGGAAACCAGGTACAACATGATGTCAAGTTTGTCTGTATGGCCATAACTCATGAATAATTCTATTTGTGACTTGTCTCCCTCTATTACCTTATTTCAATTTATATTTAATGGTTAATTCGGTTTATTAATGGTTAATGGTTTAATTTAATCTAGCCCAATACAAATATTTTTATTATGCTGTTAAAACACAAAGCATTTCCAACAAACTTGCACAAAACACCCTATGTTTATAGACTAAAACCAGCTTAATATCGTGGCTTTCTTAACTTGATGGGAAACATTTTAAAAGCACTGCAAGGAGATTTAGCCATAAAACTTTCATTTAAGTCAACAGGATGGGTGCCGCTCTTAGTCTCTTAGTGTATTGTAATTGTGTTAGATATCAGCCCATTCAACAATATCCTTTAAAGTAAACACAAAACTGAATTTTAATTGAGCTAACAATAAAAATAATTATGTTAAATATGCTAATACTACACATAAGCAAATGTTTTACCTTGCTGCTTAAACAAAGCAAAACAAAATGTTCAGAACTTCATTTAGAAAAGCCACAGAATTAAACAACAGATGAAATTTAATGAAAGATTCATGAAAATCTGCATTGCATTACATATTATCTCTCTCTCTCTAAAAGAAATTAAGTTACACTTTTGACTAGCTCTGAGCACTGCAGCAACTCTTCTTTTATTCATTCTAGTTAGTTTATAGTTGGCAATATTGGTGTTACATTCATTTGTACTGTGGGATGTGTCAACCAGTGTTTGGCTACAGGTGACTGATCGTTGTTAGCTCTAAGTTAACACTTAACCAAAACATCACAATAAATGGACAACCTTGTTGGCAGTCTCAGAGGAAAGACCAATAGACATGTTAAGTGCACTATGCCCTGTCCCCACTAGCAGTGGTCTCCCTTCAGGTCAGGTTTCAGTCATGTCTGTAGAGCAGTGGAGGAATTTCCTTGCACTGTGGCTATTCATGCTTCATCAGCTTACTGTATTGAGGGCTTTGGTCACCATGGCTCATTGCCAGCAATTTTCAAATATTAGATTAATTTTAAAAATAATCTTTGTTAGAAAGAACAAACTTTGAGATTCTGCCTTCTATATCTTCAAATAACTGGTCTCTTTCATGAATGAAAATATGGACAATATTAGAAAGTTTGGGCCAGATCCCCGAATTGGCCCAGCTACATTGAAAACAATGGAAAGACAGTGATGCTGGAAGTAGGTGTGCTGCTGCATCCACTGGCTTGAAGTAATAACAACCAACACTACATACATGTATCACATGAACTTTATTTATTGCATGAGGTTTCATGGGAGCAATCCCCACGGAAGCTCATCCAATAAATACATTTGTTGGTCTTTAAAGTGCCACAGGACTCCTAATTTATTTTGCTGAACTAGACTAACACGGCTACCCCTCTGGAACTAAATACATGGTTTCCATCATGAGCACTCCCACCTTAAAATTGTTTCGGTATCCCTGATGGAATATGCTGGTTTATACTAGGGTAGGGATCTGAATATTTTTTTTCTGAAAACTCATTACATAAATTTACAGGGATAGAAGACAAACTATAAGTTGTTCAAAGATGCCTCCTTTTGCACCATGTTGATGTTCACTTTTGTAGAGGACATCAAAGAAGTGAGTCTCCTACTCATTGCAAAATGTAAAGAGGTGCTGTTTTTGTGAAAGATCACAGACAACACAGGCTGTGCAGGGAAAAGGCATTCTGCAACCTCAGAAAAATCAAGGTTTTTTAAATTTTTAAAAGCTTACATATAAATAAAAGTAATGTTATGGTGTGAATTCCAGTTTATGAACACTTGAGCTCATCTTGTTTACTTAATTTTAATAATTAATAAACTGAACCTTATTTGTGCTTTGCAATGCACACATTCAAGGGAATTGATGTACATTTTTAATATAATTGCTGCACTGCATAACTAGAATTTCCCTATCCCTAATAGAAATCTGCTCTCAAATAAAATTAGTGATGATCTATAAATGTGATATATTTTCATGAAAAATGGAAACAGCACTAAAATATGTTTCTGTAAGTCTTAATGAAGTTGGTCCTTTGTTTCAACTAAAAATATTCTCGCCACTGTAATATCTCTAGGCAAATCTCTTCCTCAGTAAGAATATATTTTCACCCTATTTTAAAAGTGTCTTCTTCAATCTCAGAAAAGTTCTTTATACTAGCACCTATATTTTCCATTAATAAGTACTTACAGACAAAGTGCTACGTAATATCATAATCTTAATTCACAATTCAGGACCTATTTTTTTTTTCTTTAATACACACTAGGAATCTGTTGAAATGCCTGACTGCCTAAATATAGTAATTAATTTTATGAAATGTAAAATTAATTTTGTAACTGTAAACTGTGTGCTTTTTAAAATATTTTTTTCCATTTTAAGAAAATACATACAGAAAAGAATCAGACATCTAGAGACTACGGCTCTAGGAACACAAGGGATTCCTTTTTATATGGAGGCAGAACAAACCACCCAGGAGAGATTATAAATTGACATGATTATGAAATACTAGTATGTATATGCCACATCAGTTACCCTTTCCCTTTCTTCAACTTTCACCTATTCTAATGTACATTTCACACAAAAATTAAAGTCTCATATCTTTTCTCTTGTAGTGTTTCCCTGTACAATATCTCTTTAAGAGACTCTCAAAAGGAATGGATCATTCCTTATACAAACTGTTTTTCCTTTTTCATTGGTCACCTGTCAAATTTTCCATATAGTGTGAGATCCATATTTTTCTGAAACAGCTATTGAAATATAGTATCTTTTACCTTCAGTTTTCTGCCAGCCAACACCCAGACCAAAATTAAAGGGTGCAATTAAATGAATAAATGTATTATTTGGAATTATACCACATTCCCAGGAACTGTACTTAAATAATAATACCTACAAGACCTGTCTCTGCTCTTGTATGCATGTGACTCCAACTGAAGTGTTGCATTTGCTGATACAATGACTGCAGGATCAGACAGTAAATTTGGGAAATATTACAGCTAGTTTAATTAATGGTAACAATAAAAAAAACTCAAAAAAGGCCTCAAACTTTAAAAAATGTGTTATTGTGGAGAAATATTCAGTCAAAAGATCAGCCACCTGTTTTCTCACCCAGAAAGCATTCAAGGTGCAGAATACTCTAATTCAGGAAAGCAGATTAAAGTTAGGTTAGGTTACCTAAAGACAGATTAAAGTTAGTCATATGATTGGCTGATCAGATGTCCCCGATTTCTGGAGACAGTCCTCAATTTAGGTACTCTGGCCGTGGCAATAACCTATCTCCGGAAATGTCCCCAGTTGGCTTTGTCACCAAAGAGTGGTTTTAAAAGGATGCAAAATTATAATAAATGATTTTGACACAAATGTATAAAATGTATCCTCTGCACCACACTTCATATTTTACCCAGTCAGAGTGCAGAAAGCTGCCACCCAGCTTCCAGGGACTCGGGAGGCTGTCGCCTGCTGCCTGCCTCCCTGCTGGGATTGGGTGGTACAGGCAGGGCCAGATTATCGCAGGGGATTTAGGTGCCTAAACCCTGGACCCCAGCCAAAAAAGGGGACCCTGGGCTCAAGCCCTTAAACCCCCCTGTGATAATCCAGCCCCATTTAGAACCAGCAGGGCAGGAGCGCTGAGAGAGCGCTACTATTTTGCCGGTGCTGCGCTCTGCCCTGCCCTGCCCCTGGGCCAGTTGGCCCATCCCTAGGGGAGGAGCGGGGTGGGCCAACCCCGCTTTGCTCTCCCCAGGGGGCGGGTCCGGGTGGCTCACAGTGTGTGTGGCCTCTGCGGCTCCGCCACTCCTGCATGACATTCAGGGCCCTCCGTGGCCCTGGGAGGCTGCGCCAGATGTCACCACACTGTGCGCAAACCAGTTCCCTAACCCTCTGGAAGACTGGCCAGAGCAGGAGCACCCTCTGGTCCCAGGCCCCACCCGAGACAGGGGGCCTCCGCAGCTGGGGACAGCCCAGAGCCCCGGGCTGGTTAATCCGGCCCTGAGTACAGGGGCAGCTGCCACCCAGTGTCCCAGTACTGGGAAATCAGATATCTGCAAAAAGCATTCAGAAAATCTGGTCAGCCTATCACATGAATAATCTCATTACTATTCAGCAAAACACTTAAGCACTTGCTTAAATCCCATTCATATCAGTGGCGATGAAACTACTTGTGCTTAGAGTTAAGCATACATTTAAGTGCTTGCTAATTCAGGATCATAACGTTGCTGAGAGAAAAATCAATTGCATCATGGTCCCTACTACAAGATTGAAATTCAAGCAAAATTCAAACCAGAAGAATTCATTTACTCTGAGTTATATTCTCAGTATTACATTGTGTATCAGATATTTTCAACCACTTACATAACTGATAAACAACTTTTTGAACTACTTTTTATTTGTTATATTACATATTTCAACTTTCTGAAGATTAAAAAAAATATGATCCACAGAGCCAAGGTGCTGAGCTCCCTATTGTAACCAGTGGGATTTCAGAGCACTTAGCTCTTCACAGAACAGATATAACGAGTGGCAATCCAGCCACATTCTACATGCAAGTTACAAAAGGAAGATTCCAATTCACAAGGATGATGTAATAAAATCTGAGCAAACCTAAAAGGGGGAGAATATTTGTCCTTATCTGATATGTTTAGTTATGATTTATTTATAAATGATTATTTTAGAACATACATCTTAAATGTGTTGGTTTGTACAACACTGTTAGCCATATTTAAGAAATGCCTATCTTTGTATCACAGAACCTGGAATACAATGAGAAAGCCCTCCAAAATGTTCCTTTGTAATAATGTGCCTCACCATTTTCCTGCTAAACTGTGTTTTTATTTGTGGGCGTGGGTGTGGCTTCATGGGAGGAAGAGGGAAAGAAGAAAAAATATCTAAAGATACAGATGAGAATAAATTGTTCAAACAACAGTTTCATGTCAGAAACCAGCAAACAGGTTTTCATCTAAACTATTTTGTCAACAGCATGATGGTATCCTTCCTAACCTCATTTGGCACCAGTGCATAATTAGATACGCAGGGGTGTGACTCCAATTGAAGGTGTTGGCATTGTAGCGCTCTGTGAAAATATTAACTATGAGGTTAACTCCAATTTTCTCTTCTTTAATTAAATGCACATGGTACTAATGAGGTAACCTACTGTTCCTTGATAGCACTAATTAGCTAAGAGGAGAGTACACTCTCACACTGCAATTTAAACCTAAAAATAAGGTTGAAATATGCTAATTGCAGGCAATTTAAAACAGTACAAGTTGTAGAACTAGTCATAATAAGGGAAACTGACTGCTTTACAGCTATGCAGCTGTAACTCTGGTTAAAATCAAAACAAGCCACACAATTTTAGGTTGATTTAGCAAGGTATCCAACAGTCTCTCCAAATATAGATATTACACAACTCAGAAAGTACAGTAAAAATGAAACAGGATATTCAAAAAAAAAAAAATATCTCAGACAGAAATTCATCTAAGATAAGCCAAGTAGCATATGACCTGCTGAAATCTGCACAGAAAATAAGACCTCTTTTGGTTTATGGCAATTTAAAGCTCAACATTTTCATAAACACTTACGGGCCTGTGGTGCTGAGCACCTACAGCTCTCATTGACCTCAAATGCAGTCATGGGTGCTCAGCTCTTCAGCAAATCAAACCATAGAATTCAATGTTATCACAATATTAAAGTTAATTCTAGACCCTCTCAAAAAACAAAAAAGGACTGTATTATTGAACTACTACCACACCTGAAGCAAATAGTGTCTATTGAAACTATTGCCTCCACTATGAATGAGAAAAGGAATGAGAAAAATAAATGCTTCACTATAAATCTTCAGAGGAAACAGACACACTTTTGGTATTCTAAAAATAACTAAACTTCCAACTGTAATTTGAAGAAAGAAATTACTTATGAAGTAATGCAATAAACAATGCAATTTAGTCAGTGCTATGTGAAGAGAGTTGCACAGCACTGATTTAGAGCTTCTACCACTGAGCACAGAGAAGAAGATGGGCGAAGATACACAAGCTGCTTTTGTGGGGTAATACACAGGGTGAGGGCAGTATTTGTTTTGGAGGAGAGAGCTTTGTTGTTGGACCCTTTGTGAAAAAAAGCTGCAGTCCAAATGCATTTATCGGAAGCAGATAAAAGAAAACAAGATGGTAATTCCATAATAAAGCAAAGCGAAGAGTGGACTTGTGCCATCTGCGTGGCTTTAGCTGTTATGAAGATAGGGCACAGAAAGAGTCCGTGAATAAATGCATGGCGCACAAAACCAAAGCTTTCAACCTGATGCCCTGGATTTATAAAGAAAATTAACACAAAGGAAAGTGGTTCTAATTAAATTGTAATTAAGGGTGATTTGAAAGCAAACCTTGGTTAGAAACTTTGATATTATGAGTCAAATTTTCAGTAATACTGGTAGAAAACTTGGCCTTATGGACTGAAATATATTTGTTATAGCAAAGGTAAAGGGTACAATTAAACTTCTGTTCCACCTGTCATCTCAGCATGCACTCTGTGGGTGAAATCACAGTCACCATAGAAAGTGTTGGTACATGACCTGGAAACGAGCTCTTGAAATTTAGCATTCAGGTGAATTAGGGCTCAAAACTGCTGACATTCTTTTGCTAGTGTTGGCACTAAGCTCTTCTCTTCATCCTCTTCTTCCAAGTGGGAAGCGATAGATGAATGGCAAGTTATTTCCTCACCCGATAGTTGGACTATGTCATCAGCCATTTTTACAATGGAGTGGACAGAATTCTGGACCTCAGAAGGATTGGTGTGTCTTTTTAACCCCCTTTCTCATCATCTCTACATGGGTGAGAGGAAGGAAATAGAAAAGCTTTGACATTCCACGGTTCTGATGGATAGTACAGCAGCATACCTGAGTACAAAGCATCGCTTTCTAGCAGTATTCCACCATTCCCATGATCAGATTCTTTTGAATATCACAAACATTGTGATAAACTAACAATCAATTCCTAAGAGGAGATCAAATAAATCCAGGTGTTTTGTTGTTGCATGTTTTTGGTTTTATTTATTTTATAGTTTTGTAACTAACAGTCTCATGTTGGGAATGAAGTGAGCAATAAAGAACATGTTATAATCTGATGGAATTAAAATGAAAATGAAAGGTCCACTGAAGGCCAACTATATAGTCATGCTTTAAAATTTGTTTTAGGGGGCAGTCATCATATAATTACAAAGCTGATATATTTTGATTAATGTGATTTGCAGATCATTGCTAAGAGAAAATTCCTAGCACTCTAAATATTGTTTTAAAAACCCAAGACTCGCATTTAAGAATGCACAGAACTGTGTACTGGTTCTCTAGGAAAACGTCTTTGGCCCAGCCTACTAGCCTCAAATCTAACACTCTCACTTGAGCTCCACCCCTCCCAACCCCTCACCCCCCATACCTTGGCTCCTACATTTAGTAATATGGTTTCAAAGCCAAAAAGTGAAAGAAAAGAGTAGTTTATCTTCCTCATTACTATAGGGAAAATCGGATGTGAACACTTTATTTTAAGTTGTGAATATATTAAAAACAGAACTGAGTTTTAAAAAATAATTCTATTATATCAAAACTTTAGCAATTATTAATTATAAAATAATTATAAATAATAAAATAAAAACAAAATCACAACAATGGCTATTAGCCAGGTACGGCAGGGATGACAGTTTGCCAGAGGCTGGGAATGGCTGATGGAATGGATCACTTGCTGATTATCTGTTCTATTTATTCCATCTGAAGCACCTGGCACTGACCACTATCAGAAGACAGGATACTAGATTCAGTGGACAATTGGTCTGATGTAGTATGACCATTTTTATATAAGATATATATGAAGAACCAGTTGAAAGCAACCTTATGCATGTGCACAGGGGCACAAGGAAATACGAGTCAGCACGCAGACCATCCCCTTTGCATCACTGTACAATAGTATTCACTGGGAAGCTCAGTCTTGCTTCCCCAAGGAAGCATGATGCCAAAAAGATGCTGGAGACAGCAATGCTCAAGGACACAATCCATATATCCTTATAATATCCTGTGGAACAAAGCCAGCATGATGGAACAAGCAATCTGCTTCCACTGCCTAAGTGCATCAAGAAGCATTGTAAGAAAGTTTGCTGGCCCAAGTTACAATGTCCATGGTTATTGTCCCATGGCAGCATTGCTGTGCTCTGCCCCAACACAAAGCAATGATGTAAACATCACAATCTAGCTCACAATAATTAAAAAAAAAAAAAGAGGCCAAATAAGTGTGAAGCAAATATAAGCAGCACAGCAAATGTTAAATGGGTTTCTGTGCTTACTGTGACCTGATGGCATCTAATGTCTCTTTACATGATCATCTACTATCATTTTTCTGGTAATATTTTTCTTTCTCTTAGCTGCCCTCTCCTTACAAGGTGGTGAGAAAGTTAATAAGGCCAAAAGATCTTAGACCAGATTCTTTGTCAGTACATATCAGAGTGGCTCCATTGATTTTAATGGAGCCATGTCAATTTCCAGTGGTGGAGAAACTGGCTCCTTACCTTGAGTGCAGTAATGAGCAAGCTGTGTCCACAATGTATCTGACACAGATAATAACTGTAGTTATAGTTCTGAGTGATCTTGGGAGATATCCAGATTGCACAACTTGAAATTTATTGATTGTTTCAGCATGCAAATGTCTCCACTGACAACTGAAATCCAAGATGCAGACACAGAATGAGGTACTAGATAAAAAAAGTTAAGCTGAAGCAAAAAAAAAATGTATTTTGACTGCAAGTCATTGATACTGCAATAACATTCGATTGAAATTTCTATCATCGCAAATTATTAATACAGAGAATGTCATGTTACCTGATGGATGTTTGCACAACAGAGCGATAACTGCTCACTATACGATAGCTGCACTCTGATTAGGCTATAGAAAAGCTTTATCTGCTCCAGCTCATCACAGGAACTTTATGCCAGGAGATTCTTATTTTATTTGAAACAGATGGGTTTTTTTTTAAAGCAAGTTTCTAAGTGGCTGGAAGTTTTATGTATTTATTTATTGTAGGTGTGTTTTTTAAATGTGATCAGTAAATAAACAGAAGCAACATTTGATTTACTGTTATATTAAGAGGTACAATCTACAAATGTATTTGTATGCCTTCTATTCTTTCTTGTTGGATGAATTAGACGAAACTATCCTCTTCTTTTACATGTCATCTTCACACTTTATAAGTTGTGTTCTGTTAGTTACTTTGACTGAAAAAACATACAGTTCTGAGAACATGGGATGGGAATGATTGTGATTAATCCTGTGAACATATTCCTTTTTCGGGAACTGAAGGAGATGTAAAAGAAATACTAGTGATACAGGCACTTCCTTTCCTCCTTCAAAAACCTGTGTAAAACCACGCCACGTTCCATTACACATATTCCACTAGCTGTTTTGTGAGACATGCTGAGTATAAAGATCTTGCACTAATTTTTGTTTGCATTGTAGCGTATGTGTTTGCAGTATGTGACTTTAGATTCTGTTCCCTGTGAGGCAGAGATTTTCTTAACTGTTTGGCAGAGTTCACCTGCCTTAAATCACTGTGCTAAGATAGATAGGTGTGTTTGGTGTAAAATACTGACTTTGCTACATAAAAATAAATTATGTCATAATAGTAGAATGCAGTACTTATTTATAACAGACTTCAGAATGATTAAAGACCAAGTGTAGTAGCTTGGGACAGAGAAACAGAGAACAAAAATATGAACAACATGATATAGAACACCTATAGCCACTAACTTTGATACATTATCCACCTTGTGTCAATTAGGTTCATTTCAAATAAATGAATATTAAATATTAAGAAAATAAATATTAAAATCTTACTGTCATTATTTTATTCCTGAAACCAATTGGTATTCAAACGTTGTGATTTAAAAATGTAACAAACCTAGTCAATTACATATGAATAAAATAATGAGCCACCTATAAATTTTTGTAGTTTGTATCATGTGGCTCATAGTACAAGCATTTAATTTTACAAACAGTTTTAAAATATATTTAACTATAAAGCTATGTTTAATAATATTTTAAAAACACACTCTTTCCTGCGCTGTTGTCTCCTACAGTACATTTCATAAAGTAAGCTAGTAATTTTAAACAACAAAAATTCTCTCTATGAAGCATATTTCTTCAGGATTTAAAATAATAGAGATACAAGATCCATGAAGATGTTGAAATAAGTGGTAAAAGACTAAAGGAGATCAAAAGCTGTTTTATTAATGGTTACATGCACTCAGATGAAAAATAAAGGGAATATGAATCCAGGAGTCCACAAACTAAATTTTTTAACCATAAAGAAGCTGTGTTTGTCCAAAGACGACAAATCAGAGTTTAATATTTTAAGATAACATACACAAAATAAATTGCTAAAAAAGAATGTCAAATTTTAGTAATGTTTCACCATGTGCTAGAAATCTTTCATTTATAAGCTCATTATCCAATAGCAGCTCTCAAGAATAAAGCTAATTTACATTTAAAATAAGAGTATGGTCTACTCTTTAAAAGCACAGTGATAAACACACCAATTTGACAATTACATTAATGTGAGTATTTGCATAATCTGTCTTCTACACCTGTTCTTAATTTGAAGCAGCTGCAGGACAAATCATATCATGTAATGTATGCACTCTAGCCCTTTTCCTAAGGTTTTATATTTTATTTTATTTTATTATTTTTTAATTTAGATAAAGCACATGAAGCCATGACATTCATCATTGATTATATAAGGAGGCTAAAGTGCATTTTAAAATGTTTTTTGTTTTGCCTAGTTTCCTGTGACAGTGATAATTTCATTTTCATGGCTGGAAGATCAACGAATAAAACCCCACACTTTTACAGCTTATTAGTCTAGATGTGTCTCCTGTGCAGTACATTAAGAACATGAAGAGCCAACATATATCATAATAATAGACTACAGAATGAAATCCACAATCTGTTTAGCCAAACATTAATACTAAACAATTACCATTGGTTGCAAGCTCCACCCCCTCTCAGATAAACTCAGTTACTTTCCATCTTTGGGGAAGAAAGGGAACTATGCTCCTTATAACAGCAATGTAAAGGTTAGTGATTAACACTCCAAATTCAGCAGACTACTGCAGCCTACCTACGTGCATATTGCTCCAAAGTATTATACATGTGCTGAAGATCACTGCTTATTTGATACTTTGGACACCATGAGATCTAATTCTATAACTAGTCTCACGCAGGTAGAGAAAGAGATGGGGAAGGAGTACACACCAAAGAGAGTACATGCCAGCTGAGGCTGAAGATATCATACATAAATGATAGTGTTCATGGTGAAGCATACTGGTAATTAATATATGTTTTTCAAATGGATGGACACAAACAATGGGATTACCACAGAGATCAGTGACTAGAACAGCAAGCTCCTCCTTCCAGGGAGCTCATCTAGTACAACATGCGAAATTACACCAGATAACAAATGCTACCTTTTGTGCTCTGCAGAATCTTCTCTATGATAACTAAATTGATACTTACACTAAAAACTGCTGAGATGAATTCAGGACTTCAATGAATGCTGTATAGACAGAGCAAAAAGATCCAGCATAGAACATTTTTTGTGACACTTGAGCTTTAAATTCAATAAGACATACAAACTTGGCATAGTTCCCAAAATGTTCATCCCCAAACATCCTATGCACATCAGATTCCACTTTATTTGTGGGATATGCTTGAGCTGATGATCAGATGTTCAGTTCTTAAAACACCATGCAGTCATGGCAAGTTTACATCACAGAAGATCAAGATTCATCACTAGAGACAAACGCCCCAAAAAAAGAAAGGGAAGTAAAAAAAGGGAACAAAAAGGTGCAGTTGGGTTCATTAATAGGTCAAATGGGTTTTAGTGTGAGATGATATAATGGATGGGCCAGAGTTTACCTGAAAAACTAATGAATCTGAGAATGCTCAACAGTACGAGGGTGGGAGGAGGAAGACATAATAATAAGCAGCAGCTGTACATCAATTTTCAGAAAAAGAGATTAATAATCCTCTTGCAGAAAAGAGACAAACTGTCTGGACCTATTGTAGGACCATCATGTGTGGGACAGCTGATGTTCTAAAAGGAGCAGCTAAATCAAAGTGTGGGTAAGGAATATATAAGTCATAGTAGGAAATTAGAACTTCTTCCATTTGATTTGGAATAGGAAAATACTATTTGCTTAGTCAGCTGACCCACAAGAGAAAGAACTTCTATATTATCCATAGTTAAAAATAACAGATACTCATCACACCACTATGAAAGGATGTTAACACCTCACTCTAAGAAACCACGAAGAAATTTTATTCCGTCTGAAACATAGGCAACAGATAATGACTTTTGTAAACTATTGGTTTTGATATTGATGTTGTAGTGCTTGCTCTGATGATAGCCTATGCCCTATTAACAGTTAATCTCTGGATAGTGTTTGGGGCAGGAAAGCACATCCAAAACTTGAAGTTGACAAAATGTTTACTTCCCAAGGCTAAGAAACGTGTGTTTTACCAACATTCCCTGGCTTGATTGGGTGTGACACTGTCAGTTTCTGCTGCGCATATTGATAAAGAACCTTGGAAAAACTGGAGCTCATCCCCAGAGCTCAGTATAACTGCTACAAACCACTCCTATGGAGATGTGCCAGAAGAAAGCATGCATAACCTCAAATGGTTTTCTGTACTTCTGTAAAACAAGACATACACTTGTAATAATATGTAGGAGATAAAAGAAAGACTGAGGAAATTCTGCTTATACTTTTTGATCTGATGCTATATAAGAGCCAGAATTTATTTCTTACTCAAAGAAAGAGGCAACCAATGGGGAAGGGAGCTCCTGAGGTCCCTTCCAATTGTAACATTCTATCTTCTAAGAATGGTCTATATTAACACTAGATTAAAAAAAATCTGAGGCTATGTCTACACTAGAAATTTAGGTCAATTTAAGGAGGCTTAAGTCGACCTAAATTACTCCACGTCTACACCAGACTTTCATTAAGTCGACTTAAGAAATTCCTTAAGTCAACTTAATGAAAACTTAAGTCAACTTACTAAGAACCACTGGGTAGGTCGACCTAACCCGTCTTTAGGTCGACCTAAGCCCAGTGTGGACGCTCAAGTCCACTTTGTTAAGTTGACCTAAGGGCAGTTAGGTCGACTTAACAAAGTGGACTTAGTCCACGACTATGGACACCACTTTGTTAAGTCAACTTAATGAGGTCGACTTAAAGTTGACCTTATTAAGTTGACTTAACAAAATTGACCTAACTTTTTGTAGTGTAGACATAGCCCTACATTGTAAAATCTCTGGATTGGGACTGCCTTTTTAAAAATGTGTATTTTGCATAACAAAATAAGCTTCCATGATGTCACTAGTTGCTACAGTAGAACAGACAATAAAAATATATAAGGTAGGTCCAAAGGTAAACAACTCATCTTTCTTTAAATATTTATTTTATGTTTGCATCACCGATATCCTATATTTCTGGCAACAAAAAACCTAAAGTGATTTATCATATGCCAAGATTGTTCTAAAGTAATTCAGAAATTGCACACCTTCTACATATGTCATAGACACTGTGAATTGTTCCCCCCTCCCAATATGTATTAATGGAATACTCTTAGTATACATTGGCAAAGAAGTAGTATCATACTTGCTGAGGAAATCACAACTCTTGAGCATTTTAATTTTTTAGCACTCAATGCTCAACAATTCCACTTACATAGTTTTTGCATTTTTATAAACAAAGCAAAACTCAACTGATCAAATATTCTACTTAGGAGCATTAGGATGAAACTTCCTCTGTGGACAGGTTATTCCATAATTGCCTATTGCAGGGCTTCTTGCATCCCCTCTGAAACACCTTATACAGACCACTGTTGGAGACAGAATACAGGATTAGATAGATCAGTAGTCTGGTCCATTATGGCAGTTCACATTCCTACGTCCTATGCTACTGTTAAAATGTGGGATATAACATTCAAATTTGCATAGTTCAAGATATATGCTCTCTATTAATAAATTTAGTGGGAAATACACATTGGTATTTCTAAACCTTTAAACATATTGAAGGCTCCTGTAAGGACTAAGCCCCAGATTAAAAGCTTTGTTTAAAAGCCTATCTCCAACTCAGAGTTAGGTGCCTAAATGCCTTTAAAAAGCAGTACCTAAGTGTATGATAAATCTGAATTAACCAAATCATGGAAAAATAATAATGACGATAAAAAAAATCAAACACCTGATTAGTTTAACAGATTTACAGTAATATTTCTTTTCTTTAAAACAAACAGGACACTGAAAAATAATAGTGATGATAAAAAAAATCAAATACCTGAATATTTTAATAAATTTAAAGTAACCTTTCTTTTCTTTAAAACAAACCGGACATTGGATTAATACAAACATGGATGAACAGGTCTATAAATTTTCTAAAAAATTGCCTTTCACTTCAAAACAAGCACAACAATTCTAGCTGGAATGGTAATTCTTAGAAAAAGTTATACACAACTAAAAAATGCATTTAGAATAAAAGTGCCTCCTAACAAAAAATCCAGACATCTATAGAGCTGTCAAAGAAAAATCCTTCCAGAATCAAATATGGATGAAAGAGTGAAGAGCATAATCAAAGAGATTACCGTTGAAGACAGTTAACCCAAGAGAATACCAGACCCTGAATATGAGATGGTTGTCCAGTGGCAAGTCAGGACTAGCTGAATCTACCAGAGAAACATTGTTCTAACTTTTCAAGCTTTTTTATTCACTAACATGAGGCCTAGAAACAACAGAATGTTTTGTTTTACAATGAAAGTAGATTCTGGTGTCATCCTCTGACTCTAGGAGTCAACATTTCAAGCACATGTCTATGCCTTAATTTGGTTCCTGTTCAGAGCCACATTGTTAAGATGAGCACATTCTCAGTAATATGATCATGGAACCTTCTTAAAGCAATGAACATACATACTCTCTCTTGCACTATGAAGTTTATAAGGGACCTTGGTGTCAATGCCTTCAGTTCTTTTCCAGTTCTCCACAATAACACAAGGAGCACTCTGAAGTTAAAGAGATCAAGTGTTTCACCAGAGAGAAATTTGAATTAAAGAAAAAGCACCAGAATTTTTATGTTCAACATCACAGACATAAGTAGTGAATAAGGCAGTTGTATCTGAGATGTGAAACGGCCCTCAGAGTGAGGAAATTTTTTCCAGCCTTCAAATATGGCTCCTTTCTAATGTTAACTATGTTATCATTGTCTTTCTTCTGTAGAATTACTCATGAACTCTTTCCTCTGTTAGATCTCTCAATATCTACAAACACCTCAAAGCACCTACAAACACAAATAGAGATACTGATGTGGGAAAGAGAGGTGGACCACAAAAATATCCAAAGCCTGCCATAGCTTCTCAGCAGTTTTAGCCACAGCAGGGAAAGAGTAAGGTATGCATCAGTCTTTATTAGCAAAGAGTTTTCAAGGCAGAGGGACAATTTTGCCTGTAATGCTTCTCCAATATATTGAACAGCTGATGTATACTTACATACCTGATACCTCAGCTAAACAACCCAGTGGATCCTGAAACAGACTACTATGAAATAGACTGACTACAGTGATGATGATGTTGAATAATAATGCTGAAGTAACATTAGATTTTAAACGCTCTTTTTTTTCAAATTTCTTGCAGTGACATCATGCAATAACAATGTAATATTTCATATGAAAGTAAACTGAATACTAATGACGCTTTAGATTTGACACTTCAGATTTTTTTTCCTTTCCTTTCACCTCCTGCATGGTGTTACTTTAGGTCAGAATTAAAGTTGTTCAGGTGCCCTAATAGCATGTTTCCTTTTATTAATTTGTTTGGATTTCTTTTAAATTTAATTTTAGCTCTTAATTACTTGGCTTTATAATGCTTGGCTCTGGGATAATTACACATCTATGCAATATATTTTATTCTAAATCACTGATAGTACTTGCAACTTTACTTCTATTTTAATGCATTTTTTCTGAGAATTTCCTTGTTTTTTAAATGAAAAAGAATCATATTTGAATACTAAACAAGGAACTCAAAGAGAATATTACATACACACATACAAGCACACAAATTTTCCTCCTTTACCTTGATCTCTCTGTTGAATACATCTGAGGCAAAAGCAACTTTTGAAAAGGAGTATTTAGGATTAATGATATTTGAAATTATTTTTCATAAATGTGCATTATGCCAGCAGAGGCTTCTTCTTCTTGCCATTGTTCTCAGAAGGACTGATGTCATAGGCATTTGACTCTTTCATAATGGCCCCACTTCCCTCTGTCCCAAATGACAACGAAGCCAGGAAAGAGGTGGCCTCTGCAGTGTCAGGAGCCAGAAGGGAAAACTCAATCCTACTGAGAACAATAGGAGATGGCAGACATTTTGAAAGATGGCAGTTCTTCAAGCAATTCTCTTTAGTAGAGTAACATATAACAACCCCTGCTGAAGGAGAAACTTTTAGAGATGAAGAATAAGGACAAAATGACTATTTAGTCTTATAAACATTTCTTCTGATGTAGCCTGTACACAAGATTTCAGTGAGTTTAAACTGTATCAAAAGTTCGAAGCTTTCGATTTATTCTGTTAATGAGCTCTGGATAAAAAGGATCTGAAACCTGGTGCTAAAGTTCTTATAGGTCAATTTTAAATTGATTTTAACTTCTAAACAAATTAATAAATGTTTAGAAAATGTTATTCTATACTCAAAAATAAGAGCTTTAATTTTAGGGAGAACACACTATCTTTTGCCTACATAACTAGGAGGATGAATCTCTTCTTGATTGCAAAACATAGCTCAATCTTAACTATGGAGCTGTAGCTGGTGACTCCATAATTAGCTGGCTTGTATGGCAATCATAATCAGTGAATACTTTGGGGTGCTTATGTCTTGGAAGGCATAAGTTGTGTTATATAGTGCTTTACATGTTCCTAAACATGAACTTATGTAGCTATTTAATTTTTAGTGAAACTTTGAATGGCTTTGAGAAATGTAAAAATATACTTTAAGATTTTGGTGATGCTAAAGCTCGTGAAACTAAATCACTAGTCTCTCAAATTGGATATAGTAAGTTGAAGAGTTATTGGAGACAAAAGTGTAAAAGGCTGTATTCTGGCACTGTTTTGTTCTATCTTCACTTTCCTTCATCTCAGATTTACTTAAGCTTTTCCATCACATAAGAGATTATATCTTTTTCAGAACGAGACAACCAACAATTTAGACTTTGTATTTTGCCTATTTGAATAGTATTCTCTATATATTACTATACTTGGAGTGTCCCATACGTAACAGTTTGCAATATATACATATATTTATATAAGCCTGTGAATTTGTATCGAACACCTCTGCCTCATTATGCTTTTTACTCATTTATTGATAAGGATAGGTATCAGAGTGATGTATCTGGAAAGGGAAGCTAAGGATATAAATCATGATATTGGCTTTTAAACATGGACATCTGTATGTTAAAAAGCAGACTGAACTAATTATTTTCTCTCTTTACTGACTTAGATTTGATTTGAACAGAATCTGTAGAGTTGAAATATTTCATACCCTCTTATACTACAATGGGAAAGGGTCTGTGATGCACAGGACACAGGACTAGGAGTCAGAAGACTGGATTTTATTGCCTGCCTAGCCTATGACCTGCTGTGTGACTTTGGGTGAGTCACTTTAACTCTCTGTGCCTCTGTTTATCCACACTTTGTATTGACTGTTTAGTCTGTGACCTCTTTGGGACAGAGATTCTTTCTTACTAATGATTTGGGCAATCATTAACATGAATACGTGATCTTGGTTGGAACCCTGAGATCTATTATAACACAAATAATAACACTAATACATATTATTCCTGTGACTAAGCAACATTTTCTACAACAGCAATAACCTCAATATCTCTAATAATGGGCAATTGTTGACTTATTAATGATGACCACTGAAACAGTGAAACTGATATTAAAAAGGGGCATTCTCAGATGCTAAGGAATGCATTATCTTGATTATCATGGATTTTCTACTATTTATTGGTGTTTAACCCAATAAACCTGGTTAATATTTTTCAGAAACAGCTAGCAGATTTTTTACTACCTTTTCTGAGACACGATAACTTTTGGCAATGTCCATATACAGTATGTATATCTTGTTTCCAATGGTGTCACTGTCTTCCAAGATAGATAACTCATTAACACTGAATCTATATTGGGTATCTTCCTCATGTTTATATTCCGTGTATATACTAAACATCTCATATTAATTAGGGGAATTATTAATCAAATAATTACCAGCAACAGTAACAAAATGACTTACAATGAAAATCTAAACAGCTAAATCTCCATGATCAGAAGTGAAAGGACAACCACATGTACCACTACAGCATGTTAAAAAACCTAGTAAGAAACATTTTATATTAAGGGAGAAAACAAACAAGAAAAGAAGAAACTGCCAGGTAAAACAAAGATTTTCAAAGTGAGATTATATGGAGCACCCACTGACGCTGCCATGAAAGAAAACAACGAACAAGTTAAAGAAGTGGACATTTTGATAGGGTAGATTTCAATCTCAGATTCCCCATAAGGCTCCTTCAATAATCTCTCTGAATATGGGATTCTGAAAAGATTGCATGAAATCTCATTTCTGTGTAAATTTTATGCTGTGTCATATACTTTGGTATATTCAATCTCAGTTTAAAGGCAAGAAATGGTTCAACGTTGTGGACATGTATCAACTGGAGTTTTGCTACTGACTTCACTGTGAGCAAGATTAAGTCTCAATGTGTATAATCTCAAAGTGAGTCCATATATAGCAGGAAAAAAAATCCAAACTACTTGTGTGTGTGTACGCAAACAATGTTGTACATTATGGGAAGTGTTCTACAGATGCATCTGACAAAGTGGGTTGTAGCCCACGCAAGCTTAAGCCCGAAGAAATCTGTTAGTCTATAAGGTGCCATAAGACTCTCATTGTTTTTGCTGTATACAGACTAACACGGCTACCCCTCTGGAAATTGCTAAATTAGTGTGGTTCATTTAGCATAAGAAAGGAAACCTGGGTTATATTCTTGGCTCAGACACTTTCAGAAGACTTGTGCAAGTCACTAGACCCCGCCATAACTCAGTCTTTAAAATGGGAGTAATAAAATGAACCTCACAAAGGTGTTGAGAGATTTAATTTATTTTAAAATACTTTAAGATCATTGGATAGAAGATGCTAAATAAGTGTCAAACATAATCAAAGTATTTATTTTTTAGAAAGAAGAAATTATTGAAAATATTTGAAGTTTTGGAAAAATAAATTCATTGAAGAGAAAAGAGACAGTTTTGAGATGGATCTGCTTTCTAACTACAAATAGTCATATTTCAGATTCCAATTACTCTTCTGTTTTGCCCTACAAGTTAGGATTATTTTGACACATTTTTAATATCTTATAAATTGAAAAATGTCAATTAATAAAACAGAGAAATAAAAGCTATACCTACACAAAATGTGCTAATAAAACTCTTATTTTTTCCATAAACAAATGAGACTGAGTCAAAAGCACGCAGGCCTTTATCACACATTAAAAGAGAATCAGTGAAGACAATAGTCCTACACTTGGGTTTTCATGGCATATTTAAAAAAAATACCAATTATGCTTTTTTCTCTCTGATCTCTAGCATTAGCTGTTTATGATTATTAAAAATAAACAAACATATATTTTTTAAAATTATCTACATGGGTTAACTGGCATGAAACACCAACACGTCAGCTATGTTGTATGAAGACCACAGTCTGAAGAGAGGGTTAAAATCAGTTAAGCAATTTTTTCATGAACTAAGCGATGGACAACTTAACGTCTATACTTGTCACTGGAGTTTTGCAACTGATTCCAGTGAGTCCTGAATTTCAACCTATATGTTTCTTCCTAAGACACTACCATTGTTTCTACCAACTAGTCCTGACTCTATGATTTCTTTCATTTCAATCAACAAAGACCATCCATTTACCTTTATTCACTCATTATCTTCAATTCAAAAATTACTCTCAAACCCAACTGTTCCACAAGGAATAGAATTGCACCTGAAACTTCATTGTCTGCAGTTGTGGAACAGTTGGGTGAGTGGAAAAGTTTTAGAGGGGCAGCCCATGTGGTGAAGCTCCCTTTCACACGGAGCAGGCTGCACTAACCCTCTTTTTCTTATAGGCTATCTTCACCCTCAAGGAAAGGTGGATTTTAAAGTCCCAGCAATGGATTTGCTGGGGACCTGGATGGAAAAGAGGCAGGAGGCGGAAGCCCCTCAGGAAGTTATTGAATTGAATTAAATTAAATTAACATGTGGCTACCTGCATTGTATACTTTTATCTGCCAGGTAGTCCCAGGTATCCAATAATAAAGTTGCAGCCTGATTAAAACCATATCAAATGTCTTCTGTTCTCCTTTCAGTACATCTGGAAAATGTATTTATTGTGGTGACTGAAGGGAGCATCTTATTAACCATTTATATTTTGAGATCCTCTATGAGATCCTTATGATATCAATATTGCTACAATACAGGAATGTTCTCATTTCACAATATTTTTGTAGGGTTGTTATTTAAAGATTCCTTGAGTAGCTCTTTTATTTAGTAAGATTTTGCACCATTAGTTCTATTACATCTTGGTATATATTGAGAAATGAATTGATTTTCCTCAACCTGGCATGCAAAGTGTACCTCTTGGCTTATCACTGGAGAATGTACAGTAGTACCAACAGCAGAAGATGCTAAGGTGGCAATTTTAAGACAAAAAAAAGACAGCATCAGAAATATTATTATGTGTAGGCCTTATAAAGGTGTTTTCCTACTCTATATTGTGAAACTTTCTGGTTCCTGAAGCATTCACTGAGAAAACCTTTCTAGATTTATGACTAAAATACAAAGTAAGAGTTATGCATGATCAGTTAGTTAATTTCAGTAATTCATTTTTTAATCTCAAACCTATACTGGCAAGTTGAAGTGTGAACTAAGACTAACACTTACCCTGAAGGTGGCATATATAACAGGATACTTAATTTCTCCTTTTGATATATGCAGACTACAGACAAAGCAACCACCCTGCTTGATACAGCAATTGCACAATTAACACATATACTAAGTAAAATATCCATAAATATCGCCCAATGAGCATAAAATGAGTAATTAATACAAATACCCCATTAATGCAGTAAATGTAATTTTAAAGAAAAAATTAGCAATTCTACCAAAAAGAACTGATAAAATGCAATATTCGTGTGATTTTCTGTCCTGTTCTGATTTTTATTTGGAAGGGAGCAGGAATAACAACTTATACTACTGCATTGGGGTGTGGTTTCTTTAATGGGCATTGATTTTGAAAGAAATTTTTGTGAAGTTTTACAATTTTTTAATTAAATTATGTCCCTGGAGAGAGAACTTATACCCTGACAGTGATTTTACTTGGAGCTATTTTTAAACTTACAGAACAAAGAATTAACATCTCACTTGGATGCAAAGCAGGCAGTGACTTAAAATTAAGCAAAAACAATTCAGAGTGCGAAGTAGTTTACAGAATATTTTCCTGGGCTATTTTCTGGATCAGCAATTTTTATGTTATTGTACACTAATAAGTTTGTTAAATTCATGGGTGTCAAGAGACACCTGCTTGAGTGGTGGAATCTTAAACCAGTGTAATTAGGAACCTGCTTTGGGAAAAGACCCTTTAATAAAATCATGCTGAGTGGGGAGCCATTCACACATCCCCACTCAGCTCTTCATAGGCTTTTCTGGGGAGTCAGCCAGCTGGTGGGAGAATCAGATCTGTTGCAAAATGTCTGGAAGAGTGGCTCACAAAAACCTGCATCTCCCACAACCACAAATATGCGGCAGAAAAAGGAGCAGTTATGGTGAATGTGAAGGCTGTCCAGCGAGCACAGCTGGAGGCTTGGGAGTGGATAGAAATTTCCAGCTGTTGAGGAAGTGCAAAGAAAAGAAACTTAATTTTAGGACCTGGAGTCCTGTACTTCAGAGACCAGATGAGGGGAAAAAAAAATAGACACTCCTCCACCCATCCCATTGATAGAGGCAGTTCCTGGTATAAGGCAAATGGCAGGGACCATCTTGAGAAGAATATGGGGTCTGTTCTTTAGTCTGACAGAAGAATAAGTATTCTCTAAATCCTGGACCTAAAATTTGGGAACTAATATGAGTGGGAGTGAGTAAATTTGGGATCCTTTCCCCCACGCCACAGTAAGAAGACATAGTTCAGATGATAAGCAACATAGATAACTTGAAGTTAAGGACATGAGAGCAAAAACAGAAGCAAGGAAAATAGATGCACAGGAAATAGTTTTCCAATCCTACATGAATTTTTGAGATGTCAATGCTCAATTGGGACAAAAAGTCAAAATCTCAAAAGTTTTCATGAACTCATGTCTAAAAAATACCCCCAAAACCATAATTGAAATTTTTGTTTCAGTAATTTCAAATTGTTTCATTTCAATTTCAACCATTTTAATATTTTTTTAGTACTCATTTACCTAAAATTTCAAGACATAAAAATGTTTTGAAATGAAAAAGAACTCATTTAAAAAATATCGACATGGGACATTTTGAAAATTTGAAACTTTTAAAAAAGAAATCACATCTGGAAATTTGTCATAATTGACCCTTTCCAACTGTTTCATTTATGATCAATCAGCATTTTCCTATAAAAAATGTTTTCCTGGAAAATTCCTGACCAACCAACTCTACAGAAAAGGATTTAGGATTCAGAAACGGTAATAAATTTCAGAGAGAGGCATAGAAACTAGGCGATAAGGCCCGATCTACTCTGCCAGGAAAATTCAGCAGCAGTCAACAAGAGTTAGACAAGTTACGCAGAGTAGCTTGCATAACTTCCATTGACTTCCTAACTCCCCTTCAGTGCGGTGTCTTCACTGCACTGCACCATTTGAGAGGGTAGTTTTACTAAGTCCATTTCTGGATTGACTAAGCGTGTCTTAACTGACCGCTAAATTGATCCAGAAAGATCAATCTGATGACAGCAACCTTGCTGCCGTCCGTGTTACCCAGGGACTGAATTGTAGCACATCTAAGGCTATGTCTACACTTGCAAATTAGTTCGAATTAAGGAAGCTTAATTCGAACTAATTTAAGCCTTGGCCACACTAGGCTTTCATTAGTTCGAATTAAGGGCTTCCTTAATCCGAACTAATAAATTTGATTATACCTTTTGAACTAACCCTTAATTTGAATTAGTTAGTTCGAATTAAGTCAATGTGGCCATATTAGTTCGAACTAACCGGCACATTGAGCTTAATGCAACTGACTAATTCAAACTAAGCAAGTGCCATGCATGGCACTTGCTTAGTTCGAACTAAAATTCCAGTGGGGCCATGCTAGTTTGAATTAAGTTAATTCAAACTAACTAAAATTAGTTCAAATTAGTTAGTTCGAATTAACTAATTCGAACTAACTTTGGTAAGTGTAGACATAGCCTATGTGTTTAAAAGTAAAATGATTTCTGAAATTGCTGATGGTTCCACATAGTCAGTGGTTGTAAATATAATTTTTACAAAAAGCCCCCAAGAGTATTTACAGTACTGCAGCCTAACTAAGCATTTATATATATCTATTATTATAATGTACTATTGACTGAACAGTTAGTGTTGTTTGGTGTTATGAAGGAAGGTACGGTCCCTGCCTCCAAAGAGTTCTCTTTACTTCACACAGAAACCTTGAGCCATTACTACATCATCTCTTTCTCACTCATTGTAAATAGCAGTATGGAATGCTTGGGGTGCATCTGTACTATTTTTCTAGACATGTCTATAAAATTCGAAAGATCTGAAAGTTTGCAGAACTATTTTACATAAATATCTAACTATGAACATTTGTTTTATAAGTGAAAAATAGAGCATGGGTAAACTAAAGATGTTTAATAAAAGCTGAAAAGACATTTTCAGCAACAATAAATCAATATGAAAAGTGATGTCAGTGATGAACAACATAAAATACCTTATAAAAATCATTCGCTTTTGTATTTAGAATGTGATAGAGGCATTCTAGGAATCTATTGCCTGAATATTTAAAAAAAAAATGTTTGATGTTTCTAACAGTGAGAAATGATTTAAAGCAAAACTTGTCCCGACAGATGTTGTGGCTTAGAAATAACAGACAAAAGGTATTTATTTTCATGAATAACAGAAGTAACCAAAGAGAGGACAAGTACTCTGGAATGGGCCTCTACTCATGAAGGTAAAACCCATATAAATGAGAGAAGAATCAGGTTTTTAAAAGCATTTTCCTTACAGTATTTCCAATACAATATTATGTATCCATTAAACACATCTGAATTACGGCCTGGCTTCTTCCTTTCTTACCATATTTCTCTCTCTAATGTTATATGGAACTCTTGTTTTCCACACTGTTGAAATCATAGAAGTTTATATATGCACACAGAGACACTCACCTTAACGAGAAATACCTCCCTTGCCTACTCTTCCTCTATAGGGTTTACCCACACTAAAGGCATGTGGGTACCACTGATGAAAATTTCTTTACCATAAGGATAACTGCATATCTTTTGTAACAGACTTTTACTAGGGAAAATGGGACTTGTGCCTTTCCAGCAGCAAGTTTTGAAATTTAATTTATCGCAAGCCTCAATGTTTGCTTATATGTAGGCCACACATTTCCTTCAGGAGCATACTCAAGAGGGCAAGAAGTCTGTTTATCACTATTCTCCTTTTACATATTAGAAATTTGCATCTCTCTAATCAATGCTCTTGAGTATGTACAAAATTCTCATGCCTTGTTCCTGTGCTAGGTAGAGGTTATTTAGACTTAAGTGGAAGAGATGTATAGCACATAGTTGGCTATAAGATCCGAAAAGAGTTTTGGATTAATTAAATTGTTTTCTGTTTCTGGTTGATTTGACACAGAGGAAACCCATTGCACATTATTATCTAAAACAGTGATTTCTTCCTTTATGTGTTTTAAGCAAGGAATCCCATACATAGTTAGGTGTGAGACCCGGGTTGCATTTGGTATTTACGTATCCCAAGATACAAATGAAAAACAAGTCCTCATGCTCTGCAGGCATTTCACCTGATCTCCAGCATCATCTGCCCACTAAACCCCTTTTTGTCCTTTTTTACTATCTCATGAGGTTCTTTATATTACAAGTATAATATTTTTGTTCACTATTTTATACCAATTTGTCTTACCAGAAGATTGTAAGAGAGATGACTGAATTAGGAGCAGCTCTGAGGCAGGGACAGCAGGCAGCTGAGGCCAACAGTAGGGTACATGGATGTCCTTGCGGATGGATGCCTTCCTATCTGCTGAAGAAAATAGTGCACTGTTTACCTCCCCCTACCCCATCACTCCCTACGCTACCACTCAGCACCCATTCATTCTATACTTTGCCCAAACAACCCACACAGTTCCTCCAGTAATTCCTTTCTCTCTTTCTCTGTCACATACATATGCACATATACACGTACACACACAGAGCTTGCTCAAACTTTCACCAGCCAAAATATGCTGTTCACTATTTTGTTTTGCTAATTTTAATTAATTTTTCATATGTCCTTTATTATTTGTTTTCCATTTGCCATTTATACACAAAGAGTTAAAATATTTTGTAGGATCAATGACCTTTCTATGATAAATCAGGGCTTGTAATCTCTTTGTTCTGGAGGTGTATTGACAGACTTATCTCTAAATAAAATATTTTACAAAAAAGATAGTGTATGATTTTTAGGCATTTTATATATACAAATATTTCAAACTTCCAGTACTCTTGATACTAAACACTTAGAAAATAAACATTTAATGAAACTTACATGGATACTGAACTTTCCTAAAACCAAATTTTATAAAATAATTACTTCAATGACGTGTTCATACTAAACAAACACAGCTTACCTTAACAACCAACACTCCCTACAGCATGATATTTATACAACAGGCTTGGTACACACTGAGCTTAACCCCTTTGGTTCCAGGAGTCATGATTTACTGACATAGCATCCTAATGCGAAATGATGTTGGAAAAAACAAATCTTCCAGTACTAAGATGTTAATAAGCAACCAGTTAACTACTAATACTTTAACTTATAGAATTAAAATAAATATCAAGTTTTTTCAGTTAAGACCAAGTCTGAAGCTGCATGAAAATAGAGCACTCCATTACAGAGACTGCATTGGATAGAGAAAACTAGGTTTTCATAGATATCACAGAGCAAAGTGTAATGTGCTGTCCAAATAGCTATTATGCAACCTACCGGAGAATGTGAAACATGAACAATGTAAAGATTAGACTACCTGAAATAAAGGAAATAATTCTAGTGCACTAATGCTCAACTACAATAGCCAATCAATAGTATCTGGACAGTTGTTGAAGAACTACACATCTGCCTCATGGCTGTAAATGTAACAAGAACAGTACTGCTGCCAGTGTTCAGACCTAAGCTACGTGATACTAGATTCTTCAGTGGCTGGAAGAACAGGTACTTGTCTGGAAAGATTCAAAGTCTAAGAGATTTATATTTAAATAATTCCAGGAGTGTGGTCAGCTTGCTCCAGCATAGATCACCATAATCAACAGCATTGCTAGTGAAGAGAACAAATTTTCAGGAACCAAAAATAACAGTAGAAAAGTCTTAACCTGGTATTACAATATGTTTTCAAGACAGTAAAAGATATTATCTCATAATACTTAGATATTATCTTCTATTCTCATCACTATCCCTATTTAGTTATTCTGCTATATGTCATTAATCAATGGACCAACTGATTGGATCCATTCAGTTGGTGCATTAGGGTAATGAATGGCATACATAAACATGTTTCAAATACATTTATTCAGATATCTATACATGAAAGTAAAATCACTATTACAACCCATGCTCAAGCTTGTCAGATGGGATGTTTTTCTCTGCTTTGCATAAGACATGCTAATGCTTATGCCATCTGCAGCCCTGAAACCCAGAAAAATGTTCATTAAAAAAAACAAACCCAGAGATAAGTAGATAGAGATAAGAATTTGGGGAACAGGCCATCTTCATGAATTTTACAGCTGTGCTGCTATTAGTCAGAACAATGACCACTTCCAACGCTGAACTATGAGCACCATTAAAAATGATACAGATGACCTAACCAGACAATAATATTTTTATTAAAATAAACATATATATAAATGTCAAATGCAAGATTTATGTATCTTTTATCTAGCTTATATAACATGCTGCCACTTTCAAAAGGATTTTTCATGAGAAGCAAGTAAGAACTACTTTGGAACACTACCCAAATTCCTCTAGAAAGATCCCAGCCGATCCTCTAAAGGTTTACTCTCTTGAAATACTGTAAAACATCCATGGCCCACTATCCCAAAACCCTACTTTTGCAAAAGAGTGTGAGGGAAGGTTAAAAGTTTCTGCAGTAACCTTTCAACCCACTGATTAGCTAACATGTGCCATAGGCCACTAAAATACTGCACACATTACTTATTAATAAAAAACCCACAATTAAAATACCATACTGAATGTTTAAAAAATAGACTTAGAATATAATTTATAACAAAATGGCTGCACAAATATAAAATGTGTTGCTCTTTCTTTCTTGTTCCTTTCATATGTGTTCCTTAGTTAAATCAAAACACGAAGTGCATAAGTGTTGCAATGGCAAATATTACTTAATACTCCCATTTGACTGCAGATGTATAAGCTAGTTTAAAAGTTTTATTAGATTTCTAATATAGTCCCAATCTATCTCCAGTTGCCAGATAAATCAATTGCTCTGAAATTAGAAGCACATTAACATTGAAAGCTATAATATTTTGGTGGAAGAAATTTGTCATCCCCTTTTGCCTCAAGCGTACGTTTCTTGGTATTTGTGTCCTTTAAACCCCAAGTTGTTAATATATATGTATCAATGTCTATTGCTATGGAACTTTGACATAAGTTACCATTAAATCTGGCATGATAAATTAATAATATTGTACAATTTTACAACCTGTGCTACAATATTTAGCCAAATAGACATCACAATGCTCCGGGTGTAAATTTCCACTACATAATTAACAATGCAAAGCTCTGTATTAACAGTCAGAAATAAAAAAGGTCCAAGGACTTCTTTTCAAAGCTTTACATACCTTCTACATTCAGAAAGAAAAATGGAATTAAACTGAGATCTTCATTTACATGACATTTGCTACAGAAACTGAAGTTGGGAAAGCAAATTTCCATTTTCTTTAAATTAAGAAGTATCAAATAAAGAAATAAAAGTGCACAAGCTTAATAGGATACACTGTGGTCATTCTAGGTGCCTAATACCAAATCTGGGGGCAGGGTGAGGAAGCAAGCAGTAATTCTTGCTTCAGAGAACAAGTGAGACTTTTGAAAAGAAAATATTTCCTATTTGCTTTCACAGGACATCTTTTACCACTTAGGGTACGTCTACTTGCAATTAAACACACGCCTGGCCTGTGACAGCTGAATAAGACTCATGTAGCGTGTGCTACAGTACTGTTCAAATGCAGTGTAGGGGGGAGCCTGAACATCTACATGGGAATTAAAAGCCCTATAATCTGAGCTCTACTACCCTGAATCAGGTAACACGGTCCAGCTGTGAGTGCTTAATTGCAATGTAGACATATTCTTACTTTCCTTGGGTGACTGAAAGATACAGGGCATATTTTCCACAGGGAATGTTTGGGCACAAAGGGTCTCCTCCAACCTCTCCCCTTCTTTTACAAGAGTCTCTTGCTCTCCAACAAAAAATCTTATCGCCCCCCCCCCCCCCCCCGGGTTATATGTCTGACTCTCTGTGTGTTCCCCCTTCTGTCATCACCCTCCAGCCCTCACTGCTGTTTCTCCCAAATGTTTCTCCTCAGACTTGGGAAAAAGATCAGGTGGTAGATGAAGCATTGAGCTGCTGATCCTACCTTTAAGTACCCACTGAAGGAACAGGGCTGGCAGGTCAGGCAGCTGCTACATCTCTGACCACTTTTTTTTTTTTTTTTGCTCTCTCTCCTCAGCTTTCAGAACATCCAGTAGAGGGGAAAACCCAACACGGAGGAGACGGGTGGGGAGCTGAGACAGTGTCAAGACTCTTGTTTGCTTTCTATAGCAGGTTCTCATGGCAGGATGCCAGCTGTATATGTTTAATTCCCCTTAGACATCTGCCTGAGTTTTTGGCCTGGTTGTAAGCACTTACAGTTGGTTTAAAAAAGCCAGGGCGGTCCTCACTGAACTGAGACAGTTCGTAAGTATGCAAATTGCTGCAATTTAAAAGGCACATTGGAAAATGATGGAAGCTTAGAGCTGTGTGAGCCAGTCCTTATATTCCTTCATGAATGTGTCACAAAGAAAAAGGGTGAAAATGTGGAATTACATTAAAAAGTGCACAAGTGAACATAATATTTTTGGCAAAATTTGAAAGAAAGAAAGAAAGAAAGAAAGAAAGAAAGAAACTTTTGTGTTTGAGATCTTCCCTTAGACACCCCAGAAGAGAAAAATGGTATGAAGACTAAAGCCAAAAAACACAACCTTCACATTTCATCTGAGACACATAGACACTTTTAAAAAGAAAGTTAACTGAGGATAGAGAGCAGCCCCAAGTGGCTGTTTGGAATTCTGGCTCTGTGGAGAACAGCAACCAGAAAGGCACCACATAGAAATTCCCTAGCCTACCAAAGAATACATGCCTTCCTGCTACAAAAGGACTAAAGGCTCTCCCAGAAAAGTAGATATGGGCTGTTAGGGAAAAGATGAGAGGAATTATACTTTCTTTAAACACAGAAACATGCACAATAATCTCTCATATACTGTCATCTTTTGTCTGTAATAAAATGCTATTCACTGGTGGAAATATGGTTACTCAGTTCCTTTTTTGCCATGACATACTCTGAATGAAACACAGCATCCAAATCTGAAACTCTAGAATATACTTTTCTAAAAGCAGCAGGTGCAGCTCCACTTTAATTCAGTCACTTGTGCTGGCAGTTTTGGAGTTGTTCTGCATGTGTCACTTGGTTATAATGCTGGCGAACTGTGTAGGGGTACTTTTTTTTCTTAGATATCACTTTACTCAGTCTTGACACAGGAATTTTTACATCCATTTGTGAATAAGAGCACACACAATCTCTCAAGATAGCTATACAAACATTCTTTATATTGTAGCTATTGAACTCAAATTTGGTTTGCATAAATCTCTGTAGTTAGTGACCTTTTAAGTATCTACAAACTACATTTTCTTCTTGTGCAGTGAGTTTTCTTTATGCATAAGAAATGAACTACTGGCATGTAAGCATATCTTCTGTATTTGTAAAACTGTGCATACCTAAGGGTACACAACATTCATACACATACATGTGTGAACACAATGCACTTTCTTGTGAATAAGGCCCCAAAGATAAGGATATTTTACTAACCTGCAATGGTCTCTGTTTATCACTGCCCTTAGGAGATTTCAGTCCACTTGTCTGTTGCTGTAAGAGCAGCTGTCTTGCTGCCTGGAGTGCCTAAAAGTAAAAAGACAATCCTGAAATAATGTTTGTACATTTCATAGAAAGAGGCTGGTTAGTCATTGTGAATATTAGTTAAGTACATTCACAAAGAATGTAGTCTCCTCCTATTCAATTTGTAATCATTAGACTTGAGTTTTTCTTAAAATATACAAGAAAAATCCTCTGAATGTACATACATAAGACTTACTAGAATTTATGGATGTACATGAAATCCTGCAGGAAAAAAAAGTTAATTTGTTTAAAGTGCTTGAAGAGGAAAAATCATAAACTGCATCAATAGCCTCATTTCCACAAGGAACTTGTCTTTGAGTGTTCAACTAAAATGCCCACTCCCTTGTAAATTATCATTCAATTTGCATTTTCATATTACAATTTTGAAGCAAAAGCAGTAGACTTCAAGTGTTACCGGAAGCTGTAATTAAATTTGACAAATCAACATCAGATTATCTTGAAAGTGAATTAATAAGGATATTCATTGAGGATTAAAAACACTTTTTTGTACTTACAATTCAAGGGGAAACCTCTCCTTTGACAAAATAAAGTGCAGTTTTAATGCTAAATAAAACTGAGTGGTTTTCATTTGCATTCTTAGTAAAATCAGAGAACAAAGAAATTACCACTCCACCAATCAGATTAGTTTCAGTGGATGACATTATCCCAATCAAAATATAAGATGTTTTCATTTATTTTATGTTTTCATTCCAACTCAGCAAAATAAAGCTAAGCATTAGAAATGTATATAAACATTCAATTTATCAGAAGAGGGCTGGTGTAAATGAATTTTGTCCACACAATTATTGTAAAAACAAGGGCTATAAAACATTACTTACTAAAAGATTTGTTTAAAAAAAACAACAGTTTAAACTAACTGTAAAACATTATAATGAAGCTACTTGAAGAACTCTCTCTCTCTTTCCTCTTCAGTGTCTGACTTCAATGAATAGCAGTTATGTTTTTTAACAATATATTAAACTACATCATATTGCTGTTACTGGAACATAGAGTATATATAACACATGCAATGCAATCTTATTTCATCAATATTCTCCTAAAATAATCAAGATTCTCAGCTGATAAAGAAAGGCACAATTTTGATTAGACTCAAATGAGCTGGTTTTTAAGATAGTTTCTAGTATCCATGACAACAGTTGCTTTGACAAGATGTGCATATGGCATTACACTGCCAGCTGGTGTGAACAATGTTTGAACTACTGCATTGAGATGCTGAGCAAACAGAAAAAGTTGCCACGTCTTAACCCTCAGGGAAGGCAGTCATCCCCTGATCAATTATGAAAAGACAGAGAGAGGGCTGCTACAGTCTGGCTCCAAGCAAGTTTTCTGAGAAGGCAGGCAGACATAGAAAACCAAAGTAAACAAACTGAATGCACTAGCACCATCTCCTAACAACATTGATTTGTCTCCCCACAGAAGGATCTGGTACAAGTTTGCAGAGCATCCTTTTAACATTTGGAGACATTCCCACAACAATCCACTTATTGTTTCATCAAATTCTCAAGTAATTACAGGTCAGCTTCAGGATTACAAGGATTAGTCCATTCCCCTGAATCTAGGTAATGATACGGACAGAGCCAGCTTCTTTTCTTTAAAAATAAATACAATTCAATGTATTTCTATGTGCATTTGGAGTACTTCGTCCCCACAGCATTTATGTTCTATTTGCTATTCTAAATAGCACAATCATTTTCTTTGCAGTCGTGGTTCATGAATAGTTTCCAAAGGCCACATCTTGGTCTTGTTGCTGTCAATGACAAATATCCATTGACTACAAATATCCACAGCCATCAGTGACAAATGTCCATTGACTTCAATGGGACCAGGATTTGGCTCCGAGGTCCTATTCGAAACACTTGGCTGAGAAATGGTACTGCTCAGGCATCACATTCATTTTGATTTGTAGTGAGTTTTATGACCCTTCACAATCTTTGGAGCCCTCCCTAAGGGAGACTGGAATTAAAGAGAGGGAATCATTGTACTGTTGAATTGACAGGAGCTTGCATAGCTCACCAATCAGATGGTGGTGTTACAAGGACCGGTGAAGAGATCTGAAGATAAATAGAAGAGGGAAATAGCCATGAATAATTAATTTCTTTTTATTTGTAGTGGCAGCAGAAAGTTCATTAAACTGATTTTAGCTGGAAAAAATTATAATAAAGAATCTTGCTGGCATACAGACTAATCAATGCTTGAAAATAATAATAGCCACGTGTTATTTTCACACTCTGCAAGTTGTTTCAGAGTTCCATTAAGCACAGACACCTAGCACCAATGCAAAAAGGAATCAAACCTCTGGCACAGCTCTCGATTTACTATACAGAGAGAACAGGAATCGGAAGATCTCAGAATTCTGCTAGGCAATATTGCAAATATCATGGGAAATACACTAGCACGGTGTCATTAGAAGGAAGCAAGAATCCACCAACTACAAAAGAAGTCCCAGTTTATGAAAAAGAAACACCCCACAACAGGATATGTTTGCATAAAAGGCTACAGTACTTAAATGAGCTTGATTTATATGCGCAGGTAGAGACATCTTTAAAAGAGTAAAATCTCATCTTTTAATACAGAATATTTTACAAACGGCAACTACCTGAACACTTCAATGAGCTTATTGTGACAGTTTAGATGACCGTAAACACAAGAATAGAAGAAAAACAGAAAACAATTTCAAAAGATCAGAGATGATTTAAAACTCATAAAGAGAAATCTCTGTCAGTCTTTATTCTTAGCTCTGTTATCACATGATACTTTTTTCCTCAATGTAGTGGTTAACACTTTGGTATTGCTTCTCAGTAAACAATTTCTCAGAGACATATTGTTCATCTCAGAGAATTATTATTGGCATTATTCAAAACCGTGAGAAGTACGGGACTATAAAACATTCAGTTCTATCACTTCATTTACTGCTATTAAATCCTTGAAAAACAAGTTGACAATTTGAAATAAAATATTAATTTTGGAAGACATCTACATTTCAGTCATGTATCAGATTAAGGCAAATTCCATATAGCATTAATAAAGTTCTGTGAACTAACTGAATGATATGTGGTCTAAATAACATTCAGTTAAAACAAACTAACATGTTTACAAACTTGGCTGGTCAAAAATATGTTGAGTTTTGATTCAAAAGCTTGCAAAAGAAAGGTTTGTTAGGCAGTCAAAATCTTATCCAGTTTCCAATGACATTTGTTTTGAATTAAGGAGGCATTTTTGCTTAATTAAGTTATCTAATTTAGTAAAACTGTAAAAAAAATAAATGTGATGTAGATGAGAACACTAAAAATAATTAAAGATTCGAACTGAAGTAGCAGTTAGTTTAAAAATGTGAATGAAAATCATTACAATGGTTTAAGCATCAGCAGCATGAGCAGGAAATTTTGGCATATGGCTTTCTAGAACTCATTGCATCTTGCAGTAAAATATTTATTATTTCTTAATATTTACTGTGCAGTTCTAACCTATCTGAAATGTAAGCGGGACAAAAATAAAAATTATTGTATATAATTCACTCTATTAAAGTTGATAAATGTATGTATATTTTTATGTGTTAAAGATAATTCAAGGAGATATGGGTCATGTACTATTCTGTATGCAAAATCCAAGATATCAGTTTATTTTAAGAATGCTTTCAAATGAATTTAACAAGTTTTAACATTTTAATAAAGTGAAAGTTGCTACTAAAGAAGGTAAATAGATTATTTCCTGCTTTAAAAAAGTAAATGTATATTTTTTAGAAAACAGATGTCACTCATATCTTTTCTTTAAAAATAAGAATGTTTAACCTATCAGCCTGTTGCATTTGAGACATTAAAATGAAAAATGACATCTACGCCCATTAATATCTTCAATGTATAAACAGCACAGCGTGACACATTCTTGAGAGCTGAAGGCTACAAAATCTCTCTGAAACATAAATAACAAAGCACTCAGAAGCATATTTGATGTTGATATTCATCTCGGAGAAAAACACTGCTGCCTGGGCTTCTTATGAAAATAGATGCAGTCCAAATGGATCTCCTGTAATTGGTTTCAGATAGCGAGGTCAGAAGAAATACGATACAAGAAACTATTATGTGGAACAGTTGAAAATAGAATGTTTATACAGGCACTCCTCGGTCATACTAACAAACGGTGTATACTTTGCAGATAACCAGAACCAAAAAATGTTGCCAGAAGACAACCAGATTCTTTCCCCTTTCCACTTCAAAACCCCTATTTTGTTTTGCTAAATGACTGACTGTTTTAACTTGGATCAGTGAACATAATATAAGCTTCCAAAAATTTTTAAGTATAAAAGAGTTAAGTCTCATCGCTGGTATCACCATGCAACAGGCAAACACAATGTATTCACGCGCAATGGTTTAGTTGAGTTAAAGGCAATGTACTGCAACTTTACTAACTGAATAGCAAATTATCCAAGTGATTACCCAGCTACATTAAGTCCCAGCCACTAAATTAGTAGAATCTTTGGCCCTCCAGGATGTTATTTTGTATCCTTTCAGTAAATGACACAGCTTCACAAGCCCAGAACTGTATAGCCATTACATTTCCTTGAGGAGATTTAGGCCTGCTTGTGGGGGAACCCCAAATCTGTGTATTATTCTCCCCAGTATCAATCTAATGATACTATTAAACCCCTTTGTCACTCAACTAATGATTATGTTACCTGAAAAAGGAAATGGGGACAAAGCTCTCTAACAGCACACAGGTTTACTAACCAACCAGTAATGACAACTGATATTTTCAATCTAATCTCCACAAAATAGCAAAGTAATCATTCCAAGGATCTTCAATTTAAGAAGATCTGGTCCATCTCCCACTACAAACCACACAGCCCACTGACACTTTCAGGATGTTCCAAAGGAAAGCAAACCCAATCTTTACCTAAGGTCAGCCTCATCTGCCCAGGTGAAAAAAATCCTTCCTGAACCTAAACACAGTAATAAAGAAACCTCTAACCATGCCAATAGAGGACAAACACTGAAAGCCTATGCAGTCAAGAGCATCCCACAACTAACATCTGGGGAACAGTAAGCAGATTGATGCCACTAAGGATCTGATTGGGAGGCTGAACAATTATTATATTGTTTGTAGGTCTCATAACTTGCAAGATGTTTCCTCAGGAAACTCACAGTTGGAGAAATATAGATGGCCAGCAAGAGCTGAAAGAATTGGACTGTTACAGAACTAATGAACATTGTTTAAGTGACGATACTAGTGAAAAAGGTTATAGTCAACCAGTCCCAAATATTGGAAATATTGACTCAATTAGTCTCACAAGGAAGATTCTCCTGTTAGATCAGCAATATTCACACTGAGTATCGTGATCCACAAGTGGCTCCTTAATGTGTCTCCTGCAGCTCTTTGTAGTACATGATATTAAAACACTGTGATTTAAGTATTAAACTATCAGGATGCCTTCACTATGTTATTAACCAATTGTATTTGATAAAATAATAATATCTGGTCAAATATTTTGCTGTGAGATAACTATATATATATATATTTCCCCTGTTATATTGTTTGAATATGAATATACAGTACTATATATAAAAATGAATTCACACTACCGTGATGATCACTAATTTGGCTCTGGAACCACTGAAGTCTGAGTGTAACTGTGCTAGACCAATGTCCTTATAGTTAGCTTAGTGTCCGGGACAGCTGGGAGGGGAAGGATACCATAAGCTAATATATATAAAATACCTAGCTGATTCACAGGCATCAGGTCTAGCTCTAGCCATTACAAACGCGTTTTATTACTGTTACCTTCACCAACCCTTCCTACCATTGTTCCTTTTGCAATCAATGTATTAAATTGTAAGTTTTGTGGGGCAAGAAAAATTTCTCTCTCTAAGACAGCACAGCGCATCCCAAGAACATTGAGACCTTGATCCTAATTGTGGCCTTCAGTCATTCCAGCAATAAAAACAAAAACAGAAGCAGCAATCCTTTTTAATATAATGCCTATCTACCTGAGTTTATATTTAGGCTCGATGTTATCCAGCATTAATTTCCAACAAAAGAGAAAAAAGTAACAGTAATAAACTGGTGAATGCAACATGAAGTCTCATAATGGTGTTTCATAAAAGAAAATTAATCATCTAATTGTCATAAACCTATTTTCAAACAGCAATCTATCAGAGAGAAATTATGCATCTGTAGTTATTGACCTTTCATTTTACCATGACTGATGCATAATTAGATGAGTTTTGTGAAAAATAATAGTTAATTACCAGAAAAAAAAACCCTCCACTAATTGTTTGGGGTATTTTTGTGTTTAATATCATACTTTTTCTGTGAAGGATACTAATAAATACTTTCCACCAATATATCCCTTTCATAGAAGTTGTCAGGTTTATTTTACAAAAGACAAATTTAGCCTCTCTTCACTTACCCAATCAAATACCTACAAAACATTACTTCAAAATAAATGTCATCTTCCCACCCTTATTTTGGCTCAATTAGTTAGCCCTGGAGTGCTAACAAACTTGCACACAGTTGCTTGCACTGATTTCTTGTGCCATGAGTTCAAGTTACCTCAGTAGACCTCAGTCCATGCTGGGGATCTGGGGCACACAGTAGAGTATGTGCAATGTCTCCCATGATTGCATAACAAAGTGTTCTGTCCAAAACTCTTGCAGAATGTGAAGCTATGGGTTAGGAGGGAGGCTGGGACAGTGTAGCAAAGCTACCTCTTTTCCTAGAGACACAAGGGGGGTGAGGTAATATCTTTTATTGGACCAACTTGTATTAGTCTGTCTCACCAACAGAAATTGGCCCAATAAAACCTCATGCACCGTGTCTCTCAACTATCCCAATTAATGGGGGAGGGGGGAGGGTAGCTGCGTTACTTTGTGTACAGCAAAAACAATGAGAATCCGGTGGCACCTTAAAGACTAACACATTTCTTCAAAGGACTCTTTTTTTTTTTCCTAATTAAGAAATATTGTTATATTAATAGGGAGTATTCACATCCAAAAATGTCATTTAAAATGAAAACAAAAAGAGGAGGGACAATAAACTGAAGACTTGTTAGTTCTGGTAGCTAAAATAAGAGGGATACAAGGAAGAACAAATGCCAAAAAGACAATTATACTGAAATGGGATTGCTTCACCATTTATAACACAGTCATGCATACCCACACCTTTACACTTATTTCTAAATTATGTCCTGTGTCCAGCTGGTGGTAGGATTCTTATTTGCAAAATAAGGCTAATGCAAAGTCCTCCACTCTGATGGGTTGAAGGCCACACGCAAGCAAAAGGAAGGGATTTACACAGTGGGGAGTAATTAAAAAGTCATTGTACAATAATTATGCAAATCAGATGCATACTCAGAATATACAGAATTTCATAATTGCTGAAGAGTTATTAATGAATAAGAATTCTGCTTATGAACACAGTGACTACTTCGATTTACTACTGCCCTCAGAATGGCACATCCATAGATACCTATTACTATTTAAGTATAAAAGAAACTACTATTAGGGAGTTTCAAAGGGGTAGCCGTGTTAGTCTAGGTCAGCAAAACAAACAAGGAGTCCTGTGGCACTTTTAAAGACTAACCAATTTATTTATCGCATGAGCTTTCATGGGAGAAAATCCCACTTCATCAGATGCTTTGAAGAAGATTTTAGGGTGTGTGATGCTGACACCAGATTTTATCTGAGGGAAGAAGGTACATGAGTACATATTAAAAAGGTCAAACGAAATGGACGTTAAAGTGGAGACAGAATGAGGTTCAGTGCTGGATCTCATGTGAGGTACCATAGTGGATAAAAATCCTGATTTAAAAAACAGAATCATTTTTATTTAAACTATTATTTTAAATCAGATTTTTGTTTATATATTGCTAGTTCTTTACCTACTTCACGTTTTCCAGTCTTAAATTGCTAACGTGTATGTTTTATATTTGTTTCTTTAAGTAATGTCCTAATTGTTTCTTAACTGTTAGGAGAATTTCACATTTTATAAAGTTTCCAACTAAATTTGCCCATTTATGCTGGGAAAAAAAAATCCAAGCGCCGGCTTCTTTAACACTCTTACCGTAGAACCGTATTGATTATAGTGAAAATAAGAGCACCACAAGGGTTCACTTTACACTTACATCATCATTTGGTCACTCAGGGTGGGACAGAAATGAAGCAGTGGCATTAGGGTTAGCTTTAGTGGCTCTTCTTTCCCCCTTGCTTCCCAACTCCAGCCAGGCCCCCCAACCAATCCTCTCACCCACTCCACATGGCCCCATTGTCTCCTCTACTCTGGGCCCATGGTCTCTTACACTGGTCAGAAGCCTATTGATTTTTGTGAACAAGGAAAGACCAGGAAAGCCTGATTTCTACTCAAATCACCATTTGGTCACTCAGAATACAGGGATGAGATGGTTATAAAGGGCTGGGGGTTCACCACCCCCAAAATCCATCAGTTCCCATCCCCAGCTAGGTCCTTTTTGCCCCAACTCCAGCCATGTGCAGTCAGGCCCCTTGCCCCTTCCCCCCACCCCCAACTTCGTTCCGGCCACTCACTTCTACTCAGGGCTGGAATTTAGGAGCAAATGACCCAGGAAAGTGTTTGGGATGCTGGGCTTGGGACAGTCGGCTTAGGGTGCTGTTTTCGTTGTTAGTGACAAAAGGGAAAATAGAATGTTTAAAGTAAAATCGGCCAGGTATTCTGTATGTGAATTCATTCTTCACTAATCTTCTAGAATGCTCAGGATCGTTATAGAATCTTGTGGAACCTTCTAGACTTTCTGAGAACATTATTTTATTGTGTAATTGTGAAAGTGTATTTGTATTTTAAGACTTGAAGAGCGTGGATAGTTTTGAGGATTTTGCTCAACCTGCAATCATAGTCACAAGTGTGGAGCTCAGCTTTGCAAAGCCCAGGGTCATTAAAAAAAACCTTTGATCAATGATGTCCAATAAGAAATTGACAACGCTTCTTATTTTATCACTTGAAAATGCCAGTCTTTGGATCTCTCTGAAACTGTGGTTCAATTTGTATGGGCAAAGGTGAGAAAAGTGACCTTTTGAACTAAAGGGCTGGGGTTAACATTCTAAATTATGTACAGTGTCACCTACTGTAACATTATTTAATCCTGGTCCATCCAGTGTTGATTCACAGTTCAATTTCTAGATGTTAATACTAAAAGTTTTAATACTAAAAAGTATTTAAAAGTTTCTAGACAGTTCAAGGAAGTGACTTTTTTATTTGCTTAAATAAATGGCATGAATTTACAGAATTTAGATTTACAGATTTTAGTGTGCAAATTTATCATCTTATATAACAGGGATAAATCACGTAGGCAAATCATGCATCGAAGTTGTGAAATGGGCTACAAATGAAATAAAAATAAGGTACTGAAAAGTGTAACAAATGGGGGTGGGGAAGAAAAAGCACTCATTGCCTGGAGTGTCCTTTGTTCTAGGGCCGGCCCTGCCTCCACCCCAGCATTCTGGTCAGAACGCCATTGGTATTGCTAAAAATTGAAAAACTGAAAAAGCCTGATTTTCACAAAAATCTGGCCTTTCCGGTTTTTCAGTTTTCACTCAAATCAATAGCAACCAAGTATGGGATGCCCTAATATAGTTGCAGTAGCACAAATTTACAATTTAATTGTACAAACCTAATATAAATCAATTATTTTATAAAAAAAATCAAATACTTCAAATCATGATATAAATAACCCCACCCTGTATGGGACTTTTAAAATAGTTAAATCAACTCAACTGGATCCAGTGCATTAGTCTGCTGACTCATAATTTTATGCTGAGGGAAAATTATATGCATTTCGTTTTCAAATGTGTTTTTAATCACCCAGCGCTCTGGATGGGCACTTAAAATCTGAAGAAATGAAATAAAAAATGCAATAAATGTAATACCAAAAATTGGAGTCCCAATGGTAGCCATTACTGACACATTTTACTGTAAATTATTTACATGTTACCAAGACTTTTGATAAACACCCTCTCACAGGGCTATTAAGTAAACCTGATTAACTCTGGAGAGAGGTACAGTCTTGCCAAGATTTTAAAAAACGAGGAGGTGTCAGGATGCAAAAAATAGCTATAAATAGCTAATTTTCATAGAAAGAGGTGCTCAAGAGATTAGTAGTACAATTGGCAGTGTTCAATAATATTTATGAATGAGTTGGCAGAGCAGGGGGAATAATGATTCAAACCACACTGAAGTCAAGGGAAGATTTCCACTAACTTCAACGAGCTTTGGATCAGGACCACAGTGAGAGAGGAAAATTTTCTGCAGAAACAAAATAATTTATCTTAACCCAGACTCAGGAGGATTATGAGGAGCTCCAGAAGGAGCCACTGCACACAAATAATCACAAGTTAAATTATATGTGGACAACCCCACTCCTCCCCCCCCCCCAACCACTCTTTCCCTGGCTGGTAAGATAAAAGGCAGCTTGGAGGTTAAGGGAGTTAGCTGATGGGAGACCAGCTCAGAAGCCCTTGTGTCTTATTGATATTTATTAACTTTGGAAGGCAAAAGTTGGATGGCATATCTTGCCATCAAATTCAGTGGAAATCTGGGCTGGTTGCAGTGTTTTGCAATCTAGCCTTAGTTGCTGGCTTTTTGGGTTAGTTTGGCCTGCTGTTAGGTGTGTTAATGATGCTTTCTAGCAGGGAATCTTTCGAATGGCTTAAGCAGAAGATTCTTTGAGGTCAGAGCCATGTGGCTTCTGATTGGATAGGTCAGTGATTAGAAGCGGCTGAGCAAGAGGGTCACTGATACCAGTTGTGTGGGGGCCCAGGATTTAAAAAGAATGCAGGCTTCCACTGACTGGTAAAACACATGATTGGTGAGATTAAGGCAGGTGGGAGCCCAAAGGAGTTAGTCAGCTGAATTTGCCAGTGCAGGAAGACAGAAAGATAGGGCTGTGCGTTGTTGCTCGTTTCCTTAATTTCCTGGTACTCAACAAGGAAGAACCCACAATGGGAACAAAACAACATGTTGCCAACACCATTAATTCTTCCTCTGCTTCCACCTGTGGTGACCCCCAACCGAGACAGACATCCTGACTTTGGAGACTTCCACTCAGGCCCTGGCCTTGACTTGCGGGGAATATTGCCTGCATATCCCTGCTAATGAAAGCCAGGCAAGCTAATTTCCCTCTATGACAAAGCTATTGGCCTAGTAGGTAGCAGAAAAGAAGTAGATATAACATATATCTTAATTCTGGTAAGGTTTTTGACACAGTTCCACATGATATTCTCATAAGCAAACTAGGTAATTGTGATCTAGATGACATTACTATAAGGTGGATGTTAACCTGGTTGAAAGACTGACATACTTTAAGAGTAGCTCTCAATGGTTTGCTGTCATATTGGGAGGGTGTATCTAATGATTCCTGCGGGGATCAGTTCTGGGGCTGATGCCATTTGAAATTTTCATGGATTATGAAGTAAAGGGTATTTTTATGAAATTTGAAGATGACACCAAGCTAGCACTTTGGAGGACATGATTAGAATTCGAAATGAGTTTGACAAATTGGAGAATTGATCTGAATTCAACAAGGTGAAATCTGATAAAGCACAAAATACTTCAGTTAGAAAGGAAAAATCAAATGCAAAAGTGGGGAGTACCTGGCTGGACGGTAGGACTGCCAAAAAGGATTTGGGGATTGTAGAGGATAACAAAATGAATATTAGTCAATTGTGATGTAGCTAATGCCATTCTGGTGTATATAAGGTGTAAAACACTTGCTCTATTCAGCATTGGTGAGATCTCAGGTGGAGCTACACTTTAGGAAAGCTGTGGATAAAATGGAGAGAGTCCACAGGTGAACAACAAAAATGATAAAAGCTTTTAAAAACCTGACCTCTGAGGAAAGGCTAAAATAATTGGCACTGTTCAGTCTTGAGAAAAGAAGACTAAAAGGGAGGAGGTACCTGATCATAGTTTTCATGTATGTTAAGGGCTGTTATAAAGAGGATAGTGATCAACTGTTCTCCATGACTATAAGAAGTAATGAGCTTAATGTGCAGCAAGGGAGACTTAGGTTAGATATAAGGAAAAAACTTTCTAACTATAAGGGTAGTTAAGCTCTGGAATAGGCTTCTAATGGAAGCTGTGGAATCCCCATCACTGGAGGTTTTTAAGAACAAGTTGAAAAAAACACTTCAGGGATGGTCTATCTTTACTTGACCCTGCCACTGTGCAGTGGGCTGGACTTCATGACTTCTTAAGATTCCTTCCAGCCCTACATTTCTATGATTCTGTAAGTACATAGTCATGCACACTGGAAGAAACCATGCCTATATACAGATGGATTCCAATTCTTTTGGGGATGACGGGAATCACACAGACAGCTCAATGAAGTTGTATTCTCAAGCTAAAGCAGTGATGAAATTATGTAAATGATATGTCCTCACCATGAACATGGATTTGTTTATCTTGTCCAAAAAAATAATACAGCAGAAAGAGAAACGAGCTTTTTAGAAGATCAGAAAGATTCCTGACTTCTTAAGATGCCTTCCAGCCCTACATTTCTATGATTCTGTGAGTACATAGTCATGCACACTGGAAGAAAACATGCATATATACAGATGGCTTCCAATTGTCTTGGGGATGGGGGAATCACACAGACAGCTCAATGAAGTTGTATTCTCAATCTACAGCAATGATGAAATTATGTAAATGATATGTCCTCACCATGAACATGGATTTGTTTATCTTGTCCAAAAAAATAATACAGCAGAAAGAGAAACGAGCTTTTTAGAAGATCAGAAAGATTAGGAGGGAGGGCTCATCTGAGGAGAGATTAAAACAGTCTAGATCTATTTCATCTGAAAAGGCATAAAATAAAAGATGTAATGATAGAGGAATACAAAATGATGATTGACATATAAAGCAGGTAAATTGATCCTTTTTATTAAAAAGATCAAAAGGTTAACTATTGACATAGGTATAGTTTAACTGATTAATTTGGTGAGAGGCAAAGCTGGTATCCTGGCAGCAGGAGCAGCCCCTTCCTGCACAGTTCTGGCATGCAGCTGGGACTCTGGCGACAACAGTCCTGTCCCTTCCTAGTCCCTACTCCCTGCCGGGAGTCCGGCCGATCCTGTCACAAAGTTGGGGGGCAATGCTCCCCTCAGAAGTTTGTGGGGCAATGCTCCCTATAGTCCCCCAAACTCCATCCATAACTACTGATTTCCCATATTACTATTGATATTATTATTGTTCTATGAGTACAAATTGTTCTAAGAACCATGTCTATTATATATATCTGAATGAAGTGTGTGATAAAGAAAAACATTTTTCTTCGTCACATAATTAAGCCATGGAATTCAGTGCCACAAGAAACTGAGTAAAACAGCAAAGTTTACGAAAGGATAAGACATTTACAATGTGTTAGTAAGAAGAGCATCTGTAGTTATACTAGGAAAAGAATCACAAGGACTGTATCAATCTCCTTTTTCCAGGTGGCAAGAAGAAAGACAGACATTTTTCTTCATTCTATACACTACCACACAAATTCGTGCAATCTGTGATTTTATGCATTTCTCTGCCATATTTCTCCTTGGTCTCTGTCAGAGACAGGATACTACACTAGACAGACTATTGCAGAGCTAATGTGCAATAATGAGAATGAGGAGGAGAAGGAGTTGTTGCTTTATTAGTAAATTTCCAATATCCAAAGCAGAGTACCAAAGCAACTCTAAAGCAATGGTAACAGTTGATGGAATACATAGTTACAGTCTATCACAGGGGTCGGCAACCTTTGCCGACCCCTCTGCCGGCCCCTCCTCCTCAACCCTCAGCTGGTGCCGACAGCCCACTCATGGAAAAAAGCCACCTGGAAGGGCTCCTCTCAGTAGCATGCCTGGGGACCCCTATCCCTATGCATACCATGGAAAGAAGTTGCCTGGAGTGACTCCTTTTGACAGCGGTACACCACAGAGAGGAGCCGCTCTGGGTGGCTTCTTTACATGGTATGCCTGGGGCATGGACATGGCAGGGATCTTCGCACTGCAGCCACCCCTGAAAGAAGCCACTTGGAGTGTCTTTTGGTGGGAGGAGTGGCAATTTCTGTGGCACCACAGAGGATGCCGAGTGCTGCTCCGAATGGGCTCATGTGCCACTGTTGGCACGCGTGCCGGGGGTTGCCTACCCCTGGTCTATCAAATTAACTGCAGAAGGAGGTCAACAAAAATACTGTGGCTGGAGAGTTCAACCTTTCTGTAGTTATGTAAACAAAATTTAACACTATTTTAACTCCCTTTTTTACAACATAAACTGAATGATCACCTGCAGGGGGCCAGAAGGAATTTAACCTATCACATACAGAACTGTGTATTTGTCAACTGTTTAATCCCGTGTGTTTTTACTTCTCTTGAAACATTAAATTTAAAAAAAAAATGAAGACAATTGCATGGCTTAAGAAAATAATGAAACATTTTCAGTGCAGGCTGTAGTCACGCCTTCTCATCTGCTTAGCCAAGCAACACAGCAGAGGTAAGCCTTCATGAAGAAATGTGCCCTACTCAAGGCCCCCTTGGAAATTTGATGGGCATTTTCAACCAATTGCCTGGTTACGAGAGCACAGCTCAATCAGAACTAATGTAGGAAGGACCAGTGTGTTGCCTTGAAAGTTGGAGTTCCCTTTCCAGAAAAGGAAAGTAAGCTCTAGAGAAGCACAAAGAAAGAGCACTGTGAGGGAACCAATCGGTGTTTGCTTTTCTAAAACTGCAAAGAAGTAACATCAATAAGTCTAGATTTGTTACAGCTAAGAGGACAGGTAAGGAGTAAGAGGAAAGATCTGATATTCTTCACTCTTTGTCCTACTTTCTGTCAGTACGAGAAATAGCAGGAAGTCCAGTGACTGAGATTAGTACCCTGCAGAGATTAAAGGCAAAGGACCAGAGGCAGACAACAAGGTGTTGCAGAAGAGGAATACAGAGGCAATTATTAGCAATTCTCAGGGGAGTCTAGGGACTAGAGAAAGAAAAACCACCTGAAGACAGATTTCAAGTAGTCCAAAAGTACAACACAGTAGGTCAGACCCCAAAGGGAGAACCCTGACACTAAAAGTATAGTCTCATTACAGTCATATTTCATCAAACCTGACAAGGAAAAATGTTCCTTCTTATACTGGCTTGGTGCCTGTAGTAATCCTCATAAACAGCATGCTAATCAAAGAATTGCAATGATAAATGTGCTCAAGGGTATCATCATCACTAGATGCTTTTTAAAAAAGCAGACACTCCCTATCTTAGTGGTGCCAAATATATGTACTACTTGAATAGAGCTAAGGCCTCTTTTGGCATTAGCTAGTATAAACTTCATCTGTTTTAGTAATCTGAGTTGTATAGTCCATGCTGTATGATCATCATCTCAATTATGCACACGGATACAATGGCTGAATAATTTGGGTTACCACTGAACACTTCAAAAAATTACATAAACATGAAAAATTCTTACCTAATGATTACGGGGATAAAGTTTACTTCTTCAACCCCTCTACTTTTTCACTACCCCAAAAGCTGAATTCAGCCTTTCCCTGCCATGTTGCCCTCAATGCCTTGCCATCAGCTTAACATGGTCAAAACTCAACTATTTATCTTTCCTTTTAAAACTTACATACTGTATAGAGTTCACACTTCTTGCCATCAAAACCATTCTTAGATCTACCATTCCCAAATTTACCATCCATTTCTTTATTCTTATTCCCTTCAAATTCCTAATGATGCCTTTACCTTCCACTTATCAGCATCTCTCACAAAAATCTTCAGGTCTTCTTCCACACTGCCCCCACCTATGGAATTCCCTCCCCAAAATGGTCCATAATGCCACTGCTGTGTCTGTCTTTTAAATCTCTCCTCAAGAATCAGTTCTTCCATGGTACTTACAAGGAAGGACAGGTAACGGGGTCAACAAGTATAGCTGAGATGTATAATTCATGCATGTTTATTCATAATTTTAAAGTCATATACAATTTTTTTATATAATGTACATAGTCAAATGTACATATTTAACTGTATCCATGTTACTTATCTTCCTAGATCATAAGTTCGTCTGGGCACGGGCTGTGTCCTCCTACTTATTTATACCGTGTCCAATACAGCAGGATCCTGCTCTTGTTGGGGCCTCTGGGCATTAGCACAATATGCTTGGAAAAATAATGTACAACTCAACATCCTATTTCAGCCATTAAATCCTGCTTAATTCAGAACCAATGTCTCTCTGTGCAGTAAATCTCTCTCTCAGTGCAGTATTTCCACAGATAATTCTGAAAAACAGAGAAATTAATAATCATAATGACATTTTGCATTGTTTAGATGGTACTGTATACATTATAGAGGTACTAGATGGTATGGTAGTCATTAAAAAGTCATTAAGCTTTTGTAACTTTATACAGACAATTATATCTTCTTGGGAATTGTTACATTTTTCTTTCTGGAAAAAAGTATGAGCCATACTACTTAAAGTAATCTTGAGTACACTACTTTTTTCCCCTCAAACCTGGATCTCTTTCCTTGGCCCTACTGCCTTATCATTAACACTACTGCAGCTATATATTCATGAGATCTGCCTTCCTCCAATGATCACCACCTACCAATTATCAGAATTTAAGACATCACAATTTTCTGTCTTCTAAAATTTGCTGCTGGCCAAATTTAGAGATGAATTGCCTACTCTCCTCAAATGGATGGTACGTTTTGTTCTCCAGTTTCTTTTCAGTACTTAATGAAAGATAGGTTGATATCTATACAAGTGTTATTACAGAGATCTGACTATGGAAGTCTTTGTTGACAATGGTACTTTGTGTGTTCCCTTACAAGCACAGCTTTAGAGGTTGAGAAGGGAAGTAATCGTATTTGAGTAGAATTAAGAATTTATTTTAAATGTTAGTGAGCAAGAAAATGTTATGCTTCCTGGTTTCTCAACTTCAGTAAAGTACACTTGAATATGAGATAGGAAAGGATGCAGTTTTTTATACCTAACTCTTTACTTCTCTGTGCAATGTTCTATGGCTTCATGATGGGACCAGCCTTATTGCTGGCACTGTTATGTCTGTTATATTCTAATATAAACACAACATGCAGGGCTCATGCTATAAATATATCGATGTGGAACATCATAGAATGAACAAAAATAATGGGTCAACATTTTAAAAATAAAGATTATGTCTCGGTTCAGTATAGATATTTTATCTTAGTATCACAGCAATAAGAGATCTGATATTTCCTTAGTGCTTCATACATACCCAGTTGTTTTGACTGGTATGTCTAGAGGTAGTGCTTTTTGTCTATGACCTTCCTGTGTTTTTGCTTAGCTTATAAGCACTACAGTCAAGGATCATTGTGTCTACCTGTACACAACATGGATCCAGATTGGGCCACTACTGCGATATAACCATATAGCAATGACAGGATTAATTTATCATTCACCATTAATATTAGCTGGACTAAACATTTCAGGGAGATCAACTTTATGTTTCAGGAACATAGCCAGGCAATATCTGTCTTGGGGTTAGGTAGAAACATCCACAACTTTCTTCACTGTCTGTTATGGGCCTTGCCTTCTTTCAAAGAACCTTTTGTCAGCCACTGTCGGAGACAAGATGCTCAACTATAACAACTAATTACCTGATCATAGACAAAAATCAAAGAAAGGCTTTCACTTCCATCTCCTAGCTCCTGAATTTTCACTAATTTCCTTAAGAGTTAGATGTTAGCAGTAGTTCTAATGGCTAAAGCTACACAGAATAACGGCTAGCATCGGAAACCTAATACTGTATCACCTTTCAACTCTATACCAACACATGTGCCACTTCTAGCAATTAAATTAGCACCTTACAATAGCGTCCTTAGGGGAATTACAGATATACAACTTAGGGTCAGGATTCCATATGCAACGCATAAATTGAAATAATTGCTGCAAAACGGGTTGCTTTTACACACATTTTGCCCTTATACACTATTACTCAAGGTATGGTGTCCGTGCCATCACTGACACTTGTCTCCATCCCTAGGTTATTCCAATAAACTGCTGAACAACACACAAGTCCCTATCAGCTGTGCAGTAATACTGCTTTTCTAACTCTTCCCTTCCATATATGCAATTAATCGCTTGCTTTTAAAAAGTCCCCACCTGCAACAGCCAGCATCTGACTTCATAGAGCTTCAAAGCAACCCACTTCCATAGCTCAATGGAGAAGACTAAACACACCTGTAGGAAACAATGATACTGTAGAAAAATGTCTGCCTTTATTTTGAACTTAAAACAGGTACCTCCAAGAGCTCAGAAACAACGCAGGACCACATTAGAGATGTGTTTTTAAGTAGTGGTCAATCATACTAAGCATTCTGTATGATTCTGAGCTCTTCAGAAGCTTGGAAGCATTATGAATAACGCATTTTGAAAAAGGAGGCAAAAAAATTATTATGCTCAAAAATTAAATTATAAATTGGAGGGAGGCAAAGTGGAAGGGCTGAAGTAGGTTGGGAGAAGCTCAAATAAACAAATAAAAATTACTGACTCCTGTCACACCCTTCAAGTATAGACCAGCCCTCAGAGACAGGTAACCAGCTGATAGGGAATTTAGAGTGGCCTTAATGCCATTAGCAGTAACCTGGGAAAGTGTCACAGATCTGGCGGTTTTCACAAAATCAAGAGATTTTGATTATGTGTTTTCTGGACCCCAAACACTAGATGTGACTGTCTAAGAGGCAACTCTGAATAAAGGTAAACTTAAAAAAAACCCAAACCCTGAATTTTTAACCTGGATGATCAGTTTATATTTCCAAGATTGCCTTCACAAGGAAGAGACTAGAAACTTATTTCCTTTAAAAAATAAAAGCTGAAATTCTTCTTTACATTTTTACTCCCACAAGTTTGGGGTAGTCCATTGCTTGAAGATTTGTGTGTTTACAAATGACCATTCAGTAATGGATTTGGCTTATTCGTTAAAGATATACAGGAGAGGAGACAAGGTTTAGTTAAACAAATACAGTGTGTGAACTAATTCTTTAAGTAATCCAAATGGAAAATAACCACTAACTTCTTACAGGGCACACTAAATTCCACCAAATACAAAGTGTGGGGGTGAGGGAGCAATCAGAAATAACCCAAATATATATAATAATGGGGTGTGGAGAGAGGAAATATTAAAAATATAAAATGCTGAGGAGGTTAGAGCTTTGTTATTAGGATACTCGGCTCTCTCTATGAAGCTGTTAAGACACCATCATAAAACATCACTTTCTTCTTGGCTAAAAAATATCAAACCAGAACTTCCTGTTGGTGATCCGTGGGTAACAACTGGGCTACTCCGATGCCTGGTTCAGAGATATACACATATTAAGAAAAAATATAGTGGGTTTGTCAATTTCAGCACTATTACGCTAGTCAGAAGTACACATTAACTACTCAGTATAACTCTCCCAAATCCCCAAAGTCATGATTTTCTTTGACTTATGATACATGATTATGGCAGACTAGGCATTGTATTTCTTCTGGTACCACATTCACTGCTAAACACCAAGGCTCTAGAGGCAAGAGAGCTTCCAGTGGCATGAATACCATTTTTGCTTTCAAGTTTAGCAGACCCAGGGAGTAACTTCAGCAGAAGCCACGTTATGACTGCCATTTTAACTTTGCTCCTTGGAGAAAAGAATGACTTGAAGATGGTAGTGCCAAAATAGGAAAGTCACATCAAAATTAAATACCAATATGCAAATAAGGACAACAGGAATCTCCTCCTTCATGGGAGGCAAAATAGAAGGGTTATTGGAAGAGACTCAACTTTTTAAGCATTGTAGCGGATAGATCAAAATGGCAGCATTTGCCACATACAGAAAGTACGATCCTAAACCTCTGTCTTTAGATTTCAGTTTCTGCAGCCTAAATTGCTTTCTCCACATCTCTGTATTCTGGGAATCAAAACTTTTTGTTGCCAACTGTCTCACATGCAATACATTTTAACGAAGAATTGTAAATATTGTAAAGAATGTTTCCCAGTTATTTTTTTCCTCCAGGCATTGTTGCAGAACAGTGTCATCTTGGGCTATTTTTTTCTGGAGGCAAGTGAGGGGAAAAAATAGTAAAGACAATATGATGATGCAGTTTAAAGTGAACACTGAGAAGCAGCAGGACCTTTGTACTTGTACACACAGCACAGCGCTCAGTACTGGATATCCACAAAACAGTAAATGATTTAAAGTGCCTAACTGTCCTGTCACTCAATGTGTTTATAAATATCACTGTGAATGGACAGCATATCCTGCAAGGTGCCTGTGAGCCCACAAATCTCACTAATTTTGGGGGGGAACTGAGAGAGTTCAGCATCTCACAAGACTGGGGTGACCAGATAGCAAGTGTGAAATAACAGCAAGGGGGGTGACGGGTATCTGTTGCCTATATAAAAAAAATTCCTGAATATCTTAAAATCAGTACTTTTGGTCACCCTGTGCAGGACAGAACTTCTAAATGATTTATACTCAAATTCAAATACTTCATTGGACCAAAAATATAAAGACCCCTGGAATACTCATGCTATATCCAAACTTGCATTTTTTGAACACCTCTAACTCCTATTTATGCCCTCCATGGAAGAGAGATTAGAAGTTTTGATCAAAGAGGAAAGCAGATCAGGTCCAGAGTGTGTTAGACTAGATAGTTTCCTGTTAAGTTTTACCATATGTTGACAAACATAACTGAGTATCAATTTTATATAGAGATGTTCAACCAGTACAAACTAAGAGCAATTAAACTCTGCTCTTGCTGTTAACAAGATATATTCATCTGTCAGTCTCTCATGTCTACTCAAGTCTCAGCTCATCTCAATAAACCTTATCCTGATGTTCAAGATGATTTAAAACACTCAAGCCGAGTAATTCAGTGACTGGAAAACAGGATTAAAGAATAAAAGTGAAGGAAATCAAAAGGAGTATTGTAATAAACAAACAATTTTCATTCAGCAACAAGGCACAGCAAATCTGTGTACAGGGAGATAGTTAATCTTAATGGTCCACATCATTTGGTAATGAAATTTTCATAGTATACTCCAAGTCAGATATATATATTTCTGGAGCAATAGTGATGCTCCTCCTCCTCCTCTGTGGGTTTTGAATGTTGTTGAAGATATCAGATTGGTAGTCCTGGGGATAAAAATCTTTTTTACCACATGGCGACAGCTGTGGTGCCAGTTTCTCGACCTATGTGCCTTAATGCTGAAATAAAAGGATCACTTCAAAAGCTAGGGAAGGTATTATATTTCCATGCTCATTCAATCTTTGGCTTCTGGGCTGGTACTGCCCATAATAGGGTTAGAGTAGTCCTTTTCGTGAAGAGAGTACCTATCCCCAGGGCATTTTATTCTTCCCTATATTTTAACTTCAAGTTACTGACAGCTGTAAAAATAATTTGATATGAATCACTCAACTATCATCAGACTTCAAGTCAGAAGATCCGGATTCTCTTCCCATCTCTGTTATAGACTTTGTGTAAGAACTTGGACAAGTTATTTAATCCATCTCTGTCTCATCGTCCTCATCTGAGGTATGGGATAAAACTGAGCTCAAGCTGTAAAAATTCTTCCCGGAACAGCCCTCAACGAGAAGAAACTCTTAAAGTGTGGTCACCATAGATATTTACAATGGTCAGATGTGTGAGGCTTAATTAATTCTGCTGTGCTTTCAGTGCTATATCAAACAAGATACAAGATATACATACAAAACAATATGCAAAGTCTGTTTCCTCCAAGACTGTTAACCTATGAATATTTTTATTTTAAAATATAAAGATTTGTGTCGTTTAGATATTCTGCTTCAATTCTTGGGCTGGCTTTTGGTCTTCTTCCACATCAAACGCTTCATTGTGAGGAGCCGAACCTCTAAAAGAATCACATCTATAGATGTTTCTAATAACATTCCAATTCAGTTTTTCCTTTTTGTTTCTGGTCTCCTTCTTTGCCAAGTGATTTCAAGACTTTTCTCATGCTCATGTCTATGACTGGAGTATCTTCCCTAATACTGTTCTCCATCCAACTTCACTTAACTCCTTAACATTCTTCCTTAAAACTCACTATCTTTGGTTAGTGTTCCAACAGACTGTATCCCTCTTCCAGACTCTGCCGATAGGTTTTCATATCCTGTACAAAATAAATTAAATAGAAAGCAAACTAACTAGCAAATAGTTCTAAAATAAAAAAGGTGTTAAGGGCAAGGGCATGATCATCTACTGTTGTAACATGACACATTAAATGTAGCTATTAAACCCAAGGTAGTCCTTGTGTCTGAGCAAGAACACAAAATGGGAACAAAGAAAGAGATGACCTAGAACAAGCAAAAAAATTGTGACAACTTTTTAAAATTATTGCTGTCATTTTGATTTACAGTACAACTTCAGTATACTAACATTATCCCTTAGTCAGGCATATGGAACAAGATTTTCAAAAGTAATTAGTGATTTCAGAAGCCTCGGTTGAGCGCTGGTCTACACTAACCACCATCTTTGGCAGCAGTCAAAAGGAGATAGGCAAGTTACTTAAATAACTTATGTATCTCCCTTCGACTGCCTAATGTTCACTCACTGCATTAGGCAATGGTCTCCTGTTGACTCAGCACTACTCCACTTGAGGGGGTGATCTTCAGGGATTGACTTCCTGATCGTCTGAAACCCACTCAGTCAATTGGGAATATCTATCGGACAGCGGCACATTTGCCACCATATGTTACCCTGCCCTGAGTTACCTTAAAGGAGCTTGCTCTTGAAAGGAGAAGTGCTTCATTACTTTGAAAATTACAGCACTGTTACAGTATTTCAATTTGGGTCCCAAAACTTGAGACACCCCAAATCACTGCCCACTTTTGAAAAATTTGACCTTAGTCTGCAAATTCATTCATAGTTTAGTCTCTATGCTCAGGAATTAGGAATCCAGAATAAACAGTTTCCGAAGCCTGTCTGCCCCTTGTTTATTTGGAGGATTCTGGTATCCCCAAAGACTTCTGTATAAATGTAGCTGCACTCTAGTTTACATTAGAAAAGGAAACATTTATCTTATCAGACTGATATCAGCTCAATGCAATATTACATTATGGAATTAAAAGATATTACAACTTTTAAAGAAAAGGTCAATAGGTATTGTTTATCTTCGAAGTATGATGAATTATGCAGTAAAACACAGCTAAGAACTTAGATAGCATAAGATTACATGTTATAAGGCCTAATGCACGTTTCACTGTTGTGATACATGAGGTGGAACAGTAAAAAGAAGACGTAAGCACCTATATATAAAGCTTTCCTTTTTCAAAATAGTTTATAAACATTAACTAATTAATAAAACTAAACTGTCAAGTAACTATACCTTCTGTTCTAGAAAATGAACATTAGGAAACAATCCTGCACAATGAGAAAGATGGATTAGATGGTCTAAATAGATATCGTCCATCTCTAAATTCTGCTACAAATGGAAAAAATGAGAATTCTGAGGTTAAATGCTGCTCAACAGGTTGGTGTTAGACCTGGAGGTTCACGGATTCCAGTTTTGTATTCAGACCACATCACTTTTATCTCTTGTTATGTCTCATTGCTTAATTTGTGTTGTGATGAGCATATATTCTTAATGGTGATTTACTGGTAGAGGAACTGAAACCAGATATTATAGGGATAACAGAAACATGATGGAATAGTAGTCATGACTAGTGTACAAGTACTGAAGGCTCTGTACTCTTTAGGAAAGACAGACATGAAGGCAAAGGTGGTGAAGTGGCATCGTATTGTGATGATGAGGTACACGGTAAAAAAAATAGAAGTGATGGAATTGATAAGACAGAGTCTGTATCACACTGTGGAAGAAAACTACTAGAGTTTCTTCTTTGATAATGCTTGGGGTGTGCTACAGACCATCAGGATCTGATTTGGACATTTAATGAAGTAAATACTGATGGGAACTGTGTGATTATGGGAGACTTTAACTTCCCAGATATAGACTGGAGAACATGTGCTAGTAGTAATAATAGGGCCCAGATTTTCCTGGATGTGATAGCTGATGAGTTCCTTCATCAAAAAGTTACTGAAGCAATGAGTGGGGATGTCATCTTAGATTTGATATTGGTGAGTAGTGAGGACCTTATAGAGGAACTGGTTGTAGGGGACAACTTCGGTTCAAGTGCCCATGAGCTAATTCAGTTCAAACTAAATAGAAGGATAAACAAAAATAAATCTATGACACACATCTTTGACTTCAAAAGGGCGAACTTTAAAAATTAAGGTAATCAGTAGGGGAAATGGAATAGACTGAAGAACCCTTGGATCTAAAGGTGGAGAAGGCTTGGAATCACTTCAAGTCAAAGTTGCAGGAACTATCTGAAGCCTGCCTCCCAAGGAAGGGAAAAAATTCATAGGCAAGAGTTGTAGATCAAGCTGGATGAGCAAGCATCTCAGACAGGTGATTCAGAGAAAGTAGAATGTCTATAAGGAGTGGAAGATGGGAAGGATCAGCAAGAAAAGTTACCTCATGGAGTTCAGAACATGTAGAGAAAAAGTGAGAAAGGCTAAAAGCCAAGGGAATTAAAGCCAATAGTAGAAGGTTCTACAGCCATATAAATAGGAAGAAAACAAAGAAGAAAGAAGTGAGACTGAGGAAGGGGTGGAGGTTAAGGATAATTTAGACAAGGCCGAATATCTAAACAAATCTTTGCCTCTGTTTTTAATAAGGGTAATAATAAGCTCAGGGATAATGGTAGGGAGGCTATGGGAATGAGGAGATAGAGGTAGAAAGTACCACATCAGTGGTACAAGCCAAACTCAAACAGCTTAATGAGACTAAATCAGGGGGTCTGGATAATCCCCATTCAAGAATATTAAAGGAACCGGCACATGAAATTGCAAGCCCATTAACAAGGAATTTTAATGAATCTGTAAGACAGATGTTGTAGTGGAAAATTGCTAACATAGTTCCTTTTAAGGGGAGCTGTGGCGGCAAAAATCTAGCTGGCTTCAAAACTAAGCTTGATAAATTTATGGAGGAGATGGTATTATGGGACATACCATGGAGATGATATGATGGGACACATTATGGCAATTGACCAGTCTTTGACTACTGGTGGTGGATATGCCAATGGCCTGAGATGGGATGGTTTCTCAGTTATTACAGAGAATTCTTTCTTGGGTGTTCGGCTGGTGAGTCTTGCCCACATGCTCAGGGTTAACTGATCACCACATTTGGGGTCAAAAAGGTATTTTCCCCAAGAATGGATTGGCAAAGGCTCTGCGTTGGTTTTTTTTCCATTTTGTTTTGTTTTTTGCCTTCCTCTGCAGCTGATGGATTCTCTGTATCTTAAAGTCTTTAAACCATTATCTGAGGATTTTAATTACTCAGTCATAGGTTAGAAGTTTATTACAGGAGTGAGTGGGTGAGGTTTTGCGGCCTGCATTGTGCAGGAAGTCAGACTAGATGATCATATTGGTCCCTTCTGGCTTTAGAAGTCTATGAGTATTGTATAGGGGAGAGTGAGGAACAAGAACTCATTAGAATATGTTGCCATGAGAAAAATTCCAGAGCTCTCCTGCCAGCAGTGAGTGAGTGAGTGAGTGAGTGAGTGAGTGAGTGAGTGAGTGAGTGAAAGAAAGAAAGAAAGAAAGAAAGAAAGAAAGAAAGAAAGAAACTACAGACATCCCTTGTGTTATGTAATGGCTCAGGAAAATTGGTCTACTTTTTTTAACAAGTAGAGAGGTACCTTTAAGAACTAGAGGACTGAAAATGCTATTCTGCTTCCAGAAAGAATATTCTCCTCATGAATTGTGTTTGCTGGTATATCTTCCCTCCTTTGTTATTTAAAGGGAACTGGAATTTTTAAATTGCATTCAGTCATTTATGGTTTTGTTCAAAGGCTCACCAAGAAGCTTCTGTCCTCAACAGAAATGTGGATATGGCAGGTACCGGTCAAGCATCAAGATCCTAACCAATAGTTTCTTCTGCTCATTATGGAAATGAAAAAAAACAAAACAAAACTCAATTTGTTTAGCTGATCAATGTTACACAATTGTAAAATTTTCTTCATCCATTTTCTCTTCAAACAATGCTTTTTTATCATCTCAAAACAGGCATGGGCTGGGAAAACACTAATCATGGAGTCCTTCAGGGCTAAGGGAGGATCAGATGGGCCAAAAAAATATTGTTAGCATAATGGTAGCAACTTATCAGACATGAATGGGATTGTGGCATCTTTTTCAGTCCTAAATTTGACTCATAATCTTGTTTTAAAGAGTAACTTATGCACAGGATCTTTTGTTTGCACATATATGTGATTTTTAAGAAAAGCACCTGGGATGAAGACAGACACTTGTACATCTGCAAAAACTCAGAACAAATTGCTATTGCTGCCTAAATTGTCCTAAAATAATAAATTCAATTAATAATTATAAGGGGCTTAACTTTTGGAATATACACTTATGACTCCAATCAGTCTGCACCTCTTTCATCTGACTCTTTTCAGAAAAGCTTGCATATAAAATGATGGCACTGATTTCCATAGCGAGAACAGTGTTCTTAATAGGTTAAGAGACAGAAGCACCAACTTTGAGAACTGAAGAAACTTATAGTTTTTCTTTCAAGGCTCTATATAACTTATGACAGATCCTACAGATAATTTTTTTTTCTTTTCAAGGCAAACTCATTTGGCATCCACTTTTTCCTCAGAGAATTCTAAAATAGAAAACACATAAAATGAATTTTAAAGTAATTCTTTAGAAACTGACTTTTCATTCTCTTTCTGGATATCCCAAATCTGGATAACTTTGTTGATAAATTATAAAAATTCATGTTCACTGAAAACTATGACAGTATCCCCACAGTAAATCAGGTCAACATTCACTGAGGATTAACTGATGATATTCTTGGCATTATTAGACATCAGATTTAATACCTGGTCTCTTAAAACTGATCTTTGACTTTAAGGAACATTTTAGATGGCTTGGCTACCTCCAGGTATTTAAACTGCATTGTGCACTTGCAGTGAACCAAGGTGTTTGTGCATCAGCTGGAAAACTCATTTGAAGGACAGAAGAAAAAGCTAGAAAGGGAAGATGAGCTCAAACTGGCAAATAAATAATTGATGCATATTATATTCTCTGGACAGAGATGGAGAGGTGAGGGGCCACCTGAATGTCTATGGAAATTCCACAGACCATCCTCACTCCTAGGAGGGACCATGAAGTATGACCCAGCTGACAGGGTTGGGATTATCAAAGGGATTTAAGCCCCAGGCCCCGGCCAAAAGGGGGCCCCATGCTCCAGCCCCTAAAACCCCCTATGTTAATCAGGACCGGAGACCCCTATCCTGCTCAGTGCCAGCAGGGGAGGAGTGCAGAGAGCGCTCCTTCCCTGCCAGCACTGTGGGCAGGAGGGTAACAGAGGGGTGGGGCTCTTTGCTTTCACCCTGCCCCAGGAAGGCTGGTCCACCCCTAGGGGCAGGGCGGGCCAGAGCCTGTTCGCTCCACCTGGGGGGCAGAGCCAGGTATGGCCTGAGCTCTGGGTGGCCAGCTTAGCATGCACCTCTGTGCCAGCTGCCACCGCTCCCCCCGCCCCTCCCAGCAGACTGGCTGGAGTGAGGGCAGGGCGGAAGAGTGCCCTTGGGCTCGCCCCAGCGATGGGTGGTGCGGGGTCCACGCTGGGGGCCCATGATGAGGGTGGGGGTCCATGCTGGGCGGCAGCCTGGGACCCCCTGGCTAGCTAATCCGGCCCTGTCAGCTGGAAAGACTTGCTTAATCTTAGTAAAAGCTAGACAGGAGGACTAAACTGCAGCATTCGTTTTTTATCTTAATAGTCACACACTAGGCACACTCATTTGCATAGACCAGCTTTGCGGTCCCTGTGATATCCTCCCACTGGGCTTGGGAAGTGCCTCCTGGAACAAAACAACAGACGCTGTGCTGTAAGTGACTGGGGTAGGGGACTGAGGGAGAGGTGGTACCCATAGAACTGGGCCACAGGCCCATGGCCGCCCCACTGCACCATCTCTGTCCCCCAGCCCCTTGCCTGCCCCACCATGCATGGCCACCCCACAGCAAAACTCCTACCCTGCCATGCCACCTTCACCCCATGGCACCCACCTGCCCTGTCATGCCAGCTCTGCCCTCCCCACAGCCCATGCCCCACTGTGCCATCGCTGCCCACTCCCACCCCACCATCAAGTGGCACTTCTTACACTGGATCCCGCTTGTGGACAAATTCCATCTCCTGCTCATCCTGCCCCCCGGATGCTGGCTTCTCAGGCGTGGCACCGACCAGCTCCTTCCCTGGAAGCAAGAGGGCTCAGTGTGATGGGAACAGAAAGGCCTCTCCCCACCCCGGGTTGTGGCTGGGGCTGGGGCAGAGCTGAGCTAGCCACACCCAGCTCCATTCCTGAGACAGGGTCCCTGGGCACCCACTGTGCCGCTCTTGACCAGCCCATCCCCAGGGGTCCCGCCTGGGAGTGAGGCCTGAGCCGTGGCTCAGTCTGACTGAGGTGCCAGATACACTTCCCATTCCAGATCTCTTTTAAGTTTAGCCCACTAAAGAGTATAAGAATTAGAGAGGCAACTCACATAGTGGGGCAGAATTAAAGAGAGAGAAAAAAATAAATTGAGAATGTAATAGGGTTCTGGGAGGA
>ML685797.1:5149200-5184169 GCA_007922175.1 Pelusios castaneus
TCCTTTAGTTAGTGCCATGGCACCTTCCCTTCCTGCTTCAATCATCTTTAACTACTGTGTATATATACCTTTCTTGGGGTTACTGGCACTATTTAACAGTGGTGGGGAAACATATTATTAAAAATCTTACCTCTAGAGCAGAAGCTACATTTCTGGGGGAAAAAGGAACTTCTCAATATACTTGTATCTGTTTGTCAGCAGATGACTATGGCAGTCCGCAGCCAGAACACACATTGGGAATCAGTAACCTCTTGCCTTTTAGGACTGGTACAAATGCTTAGTAACACAGCTGTCTTTCAGACTCTTTAACATTCTCAAAATTCAGTTAAAGATGCAGTTATCAATGAATGGTATTATGGAAGAGCCATACACAAATGAAATAAACAGAGTTCAAATATGTTACGGGAAGGAGTAAGAGAGGTGAACACAACAAAATGTTCATGTTAATATAATAAGTAGCAGTGTCAGCTCACCTGCTGACTAGCTACTGTTGAGTGTTTTTGAGGCACCACACAGAGGTAAGTTTTAAGAAGGGAACTGTGAGAGGACAGTACAATGGCTTTATAGATTTTTATAGGGAACAGCTCCCATATATATTGGCCAGAATGGGAGAAAGCATAAAGGTGGTTGAGTGAAAACAGAATTAATAAATGAAAGAGCTGAAACTCAAATCATGGTTTCAAGTCAAATCACCTACTTACAGAGAGCAGTTCAGAAGAGGAGGGGGAAGAGAGAAGAGAGGATGGAAGTAGCTGTATGAGACAGAAGCCCTTGGGAATGATTCAAGGCATGGAGTCTGGGAGAAAGAAGATCCACAACAAGAGATGGGATGTAGAAGCAGGGGACCAGATTTCAGTGAGAGAAAATAGAGATGGGAAAATGGGAGATGAAGTCATGCATGGATGTGGTTTTTCTTTGAAGGTGAAGCTGGAATTTCATATGGAGCAGGAGAAGGTAAGCAGGGGGAGGAGAAGACAGGAATAGCTGCAAGTTTTGATTTTCAGAGATCTTTACTTTCCCAATAAAAGCCCTAGTTTCACAATAAAATCTTTGTGGTGAATGCTCACGTCTGTGTGGGATCTCACTGATTTAGATGAAATGTATGTAGACGTAATGGTCTGACCAGGCATAGCTGAGTGCAGGAGTCTGACGTAGCAGTTAAAAGGACTTAAAACGGTCACACTTAAAGGTTTATTCTGTTTTTAACTGATTGTATTGGTTAAAGAGCTATTATCTACCCTTGAAGTGGGAACACACAAGTGAAACTGGTAATAACTGTCAAAGTGGTAGAAACTTTTGACGCATACCCATTGTACCATTAGTGGGATAATATAACCCTTGCTGAACCATTTAAAATTGTGGTCAGAGTTACTATGAACAATCATGGTTTAAAGACACTTTACCCTTCAGGGCCTCACCCTCTTCTCACAATCCTCTAGTGAACATCAGACTGAAAAAACAGAGGTTGCTTATTGTAACTGGTAGGTCTTCAAGATGTGTGGTCCCTATCTGTACTCCAAGTGTTGGCCCCACATCCACATTAGGTCTTCTCATGCCCCCAAGTAAGAGTACAAGAGGGAACGTGGGCTGATGCCTCTCCAGTTTCTTTTATTGCCAATTTAACAAAATCCAAAAGCAGGGGGATGGGTGGTGGACAGTGGAATACAGATAGGGACCACATATCTCAAAGAACTTCCTGCAAGAGTAAGCAATCTTTACTTTTTCAAGAGCTGATCATTATGTGTACTCCACACAAGTGATTCACAAGCAATGTTCAGGTTACTGGTGGATATGAGGAAGGCAGCAGCAAAGATGATTGCAGGACTGCAAATCCCACAACTGTGTCTGCAGCAGAGGTGTGAACTAACATGCAGTGTGTAGCAAACATGTGGACAGAGCTCCACGTGTTCACTTTTGACCTGCAAGTGACCTCCTGCAGGAATGCTGTAGGGGTGGTCTGTGCTCCTCTATAGTGAGTGGTGACACCCTCATAAGGATGAATGTGTTAATCCAAAAAACTCTAGAACGTATCACACAGAGAGATCCTTTAAGAGTATATAGCTTGACTATTCATTCTTTCTGGTATGGCGATAAAAAGTCTCAGAAGCTTTCTGATTCATTTGGTTCTTTGCAAATAGAATGCCATAGAATGTCAGACATTGAAGGAATGAAGTCTTTTCTCTTTGGTAGAAGCATGAGATTTTGGACAGGTAGGTGGTTACTTTAGTTGATGTGGAAATCAGAAACAACTTTGGGGAGAAACTTAGACTGTAGATAAAGGGAAACTTTTTTCTTGTGAAAAACCGTATCAAGATGATCTGCTACAATGGCTCTCAGTTCACTGACTCTCTTGGCTGAAGTGATAGCCACTAAAAATACAACTTTTATGGACCAGTGAGGCATGTTATATGTTGTCAAGAGCTCAAAGGGTGCTACTGAGTGCTGACAGGATGAGGTTACAGTCCCATAGCTGCTTGTACCACCAGTGAGTTGGGGATGTGATGAAAGAACAAAAATTTGGCTCCCTTGGCAGGGACAAGGTAGCCCTTCTTGGTTCTCCTAGTTATGAGGACACAGGATGCTGGAGTGTGCCAGACCAATCTAGCCAGCTCACGATGGCCTCATTAACCTTACTCAGTCCCTGAGGTTGCCAAGAAATCCAGAAACAGTGCATTGGTCTTGAACTTCCCCCAGTGGTATCTGGAGGCTGTAAGCAACTTTATGCAGTAGCTTCTGGTATTGCCTATGGTCATCTACTGGAGATGGAAATGAAGAAATGACAGCTTCATACAGACTCCTGTCTGAACCATCAGTATCTGTGGATCTGGGTCAATATCTTCCTCTTCATACACCAATAGATCTAGTTATGAGAAGGGGAGGAGTGGTATGATTACTGAGTAGGAACTGGGGTCCCATAGGTATCCCATGGTCTCCAATAAGTTTAGCTGGAGGGGTAAGCCATTTGTGGGGGTCTTCACAGTACTGGATACCACTGGTCCCTATGAAAGTCATATCAGGAGGAATAGTTAGTGTAACTCCTTGAATGCCTGTCAGGATTTGACTCTCTCTCTCTGTGGAGATACAGGAGTAGTCAGCACTTCTGATTCATCCAAGTTTGAAAACTGTTCCTCCAGTAATGGCAAGGTACCAAAGCTCTCCTTCCTGATGGCTGGATATGAGTCAGCTCCTTGTATATACATCAAAGTAGTATCCTTCAGCATAGCAATATCCCTTAGGAGGGCTGGGCTGGAAAGGAGGGGAGCATGTGGATAATGGAGAAATATGTCCTTTGTTGTTGCATAAGTCTCCATGCATCTTGGTGTCTGTTGGGTTCCAGCTGCTGGGATTGATGGAACCAGCACATCCCTGGAGATAATGTGGTCCTTGAATGAATAAGGTGGAACTGATGATGAGTTCAGACCCACACTTGTAGATGGCACCAGTGGATGTCAGTCCTTAAACTCTGGTGCCAGATTCACCAATAGAACCTGCGGATCTTTCTTTTTGAATGGTTTACTCTGAGTCTGGCGGGGTGCGGGGTGTTGATGAAAGAAGACAGGACATAGAATTTTGACTCAGACCATTCACCCACAAGAAGGAACAGGGGAGGCATCATTCTACACTGTTTCTTATACCCCCCATCAGGAACACAAGAAACCGACTGTGTAGGAGCAGGTCAAAAGACACTGCTTGTAAGAATTTCCAGACTTGGGTGCATAGAGGCAAACCCATGTGTAGAATATACATAGGGCCAGCACTCGAAGAAGAATGTTGACATCTTTGTTATTTGTTGTGTTAATCTGGTTTTATACTAATGTTTCAATGGCACTATGCCAGCATAAAACTGAAATAAAGAAGTAATAAACCAGACCCATTACCTTTTACTGTAAAAGGTCTGTTTCAGGTTTCTTTTAAGAGAGAGAAAGGATGGTCCACTGCCTGGCATATTAACCACTTGGTCAGACTGGGTTCAGTTCCTGCTCAGCCATAGGCTTCTTGTGTGACCTGGCCAGGTCACATAGTATTTCTGTCTTAGTTTCAAATCTGTAAAACGTGGATAATAATACTTTACAGGAGTGTTCTGAGTTCTCAGAGACTACATTAAAATATATTCCAAGCAAATCAAGAGGTTCTCCTGAAGACACACTAAAGCTTAAAGGACCCGAGAACTAACCAAACCAAAATTACTAATGGAACCCTTTGATGGAGTCTGAATGTGTGTGCGCAGAGGTAAGTGGGAACTTGCATTTGTTTGAAGACAAATTCTGTTTGTATTACAGCTTCTCAGTTTGCTTTTTGCAACAGGACCTTTCATCTTTTCACCCCCTACTAACTGCAGTCTCCTCCTAATCAAGGCAGCTTATTACCAATCTCAGGCAAAATGTAAGCAAACAAACTGTATGCATACTTTTACGGGCATACTTTACAAAAATTGTCTTGTGTTATTTATTGTTTAATGGAAACTCTATATACAGTTTAGACAAAATATGATTGAGCTAGTGATTAATCATTTTCATCATAATGTGCAAGGTGAATAAAGCAGAGACCAGTAATATATGTCGGTGGAGTTTTAATAGGGCCAATTTCACAAAGCTAAAAATAATTATGAGCCATATCAGCCAAGAGAAATAATCTAATCAGCAAAAATTAAAAGATAATTGGGAATCCTTAAGAACACCTTACTAGATGCTCCAAAATCCACAATCAAGGAAGAAGGCCATACTGGTTAAAAAAATCACCTAGTTTAGAAGGAAGAGATGTCTTGTGTGTGGATGGACGGATGGATAGAACAAGAAGTTGACAGTAACAAATACAAATGAAGAAGAGGAAATGGGGAACACTGACAAGGAAAGAAACAGTTACTCACCTGTAACTGGTGTTCTTCGAGATGTGTTGCTCATGTACATTCCAACTCAGGTGTGCGCGCGCCGCGTGCACGGATCACCGGAAAGTCTTCCCCTAGCTTACCTGCAGGGCCGGCTCTGGCCACCAGGGGGCGCCCAACCACCCCTGCATATATATCCCAGCCGGCCCTGCTTCCCTCCAGTTCCTTCTAGCGGAATTCCTTTTGAGGGGAGGAGGGTGGGTGTTGGAATGTACATGAGCAACACATCTCGAAGAACACCAGTTACAGGTGAGTAACCGTTTCTTCTTCTTCGAGTGATTGCTCATGTCAATTCCAACTCAGGTGATTCCCAAGCCTTACCTTGGAGGAGGGAGGAATTCTATAACTTGGCCGACTGCAGTACCGCTCTGCCGACCGCCGCGTCCTCCCTTGCTTGCTGGGTGAGCACATAATGGGCAGAAAAGGTGTGTACGGAGGACCACGTTGCTGCCCTGCATATGTCCAGGATAGGTACTTGCGCTAAGAAGGCCGCCGATGACGCCTGTGCTCGCGTGGAGTGGGCCGTCAGCTTCGGGGGCGGCACTTCCGCCAGCTGGTAGCATTGTCTAATACACGCCGTGATCCAGGACGAGAGGCACTGGGCTGATATCGGTTCCCCCTTCATTCTTTCCGCCACCGAAACAAAGAGCTGAGACGATTTCCTGAACGGTTTTGTTCTCTCTATATAGAAGGCCAGGGCCCTCCTAACGTCCAGGGTATGCAAGCGCCTCTCTTTTTCTGACGCGTGTGGCTTAGGGTAGAACATTGGAAGAAAAATGTCCTGTGAGGTATGGAAGGGGGACACTACTTTTGGCACAAAGGCCGGGTGCGGCCGCAGCTGCACCTTGTCCTTAAAGAAGAGCGTGTAAGGAGGTTCCGACGTTAAGGCCCGCAACTCTGGCACTCTTCTAGCCAACGTGACCGCCACTAGGAAGGCCGTCTTCCAGGAGAGACAGAGGAGGGAGCAGGACGCCATGGGCTCGAATGGAGCTCCCGACAGTCTGGAAAGGACCAGGTTCAAGTCCCACTGAGCCATAGGGGGCCTGGTGCATGGAAAGGCTCTATCCAGGCCCTTCAGAAACCGCTTCACCATCGGGTCCGAAAACAGGGGCTCCTTGGGACCTCTTTCCTGGAAGGCTGAGATGGCGGCTAAATGCACTTTAACCGTGGAGCTAGCCAGCCCCGACTGCTTCAGGATCAGGAGGTAATCCAGCACCGTTGGGATGGAGGCCGAGGCCGCCTGCACCCCGTTTGCCTTCGCCCATTCCGCGAACCTCTTCCACTTTGCCTGATACGTGAGCCTTGTTGAGGGCTTTCTACTACTTAGCAAAATCTCTTGCACCTGCTCTGAGCATTGGCGCTCATCCTTGCTCAGCCACTGAGCAGCCACGCCTTGAGATGCAGTACCTCGGGGTTGGGGTGTCTCAGGGCTCCCTGGTTCTGCGATATCAAGTCTGGGAAGAGGGGCAGGGGAATGGGGGACACTAGTGACATGTCCCTCATCATCGAGAACCAATGCTGGCGGGGCCATTCTGGTGCTATAAGAATGACCTTCGCCTTGTCCTGTTTCACCTTGAGCAGCACCTTGTGAATGAGGGGCGTTGGCGGAAAGGCGTAGTGAAGGTGGTACGACCAACTGATTGCAAACGCATCCGCCCGCGATCCGGGGTCGCGGTTCCTGAAGGAGCAGAAATTTTCGCACTTCCTGTTGGCCGCTGATGCAAAGAGGTCTATTTGGGGAACACCCCATTTGCGGAAAATATCCGCTGCCACATCTTCCCGCAGAGACCACTCGTGTGTCGCGAAACGCCTGCTGAGGCCGTCCGCAATCGAGTTCTGGCGGCCAGGTAAGTATGCTGCCACCAGGTGGATCGAATGCATTATGCAGAAGTTCCACAAGTCGAGGGCTTCCCTGCACAGGGGAGAGGAGCGGGCTCCGCCCTGCCTGTTCACATAATACATGGCGGTGGTATTGTCCGTTTGAACCATCACCGTCCTGCCCCTCAGCTCGTCCTGGAATGCCTGGCAGGCCAGGCGTACCGCTCTCAACTCCTTCAAGTTGATGTGCAAGCGGAACTCTGACTGGTCCCATTTCCCTTGGGTTTTGAGCGTGCCCAGATGAGCTCCCCACCCCATGTCCGATGCATCCATCACCAGAGTCACCGATGGGGTAGGTTCCTGGAAGGGGAGACCTTCGCAAACGTTGTTCCGGCTGCACCACCAAGGAAGTGTATCCCGAACGTGTTGGGGAACACACACTATGGCATCGAGGGAGTCTCTGGCCGGGCGGTATACTTGAGCCAGCCAAGCCTGGAAAGGTCTCATCCGGAGGCGAGCATGCCTCACCACATAGGTACACGAGGCCATGTGGCCTAGAAGTCTCAAGCAAGCCCTGACCGGGGATCCGGGGGTGGTTGGATAACTCCTTGACTAGTTCCCGTATCTTGAGGAATCGAGACCGTGGTAAGAAGGCCCTTGCCTTCTCCGAATCCAGCAGCGCCCCTATAAATTCTATGCGCTGGGATGGGATCAGTGTGGACTTTTCCTCGTTGATCATGAGGCCCAGGCTGTCGAATGTCGATTGGACCACCTTGAGGTGCGACCTGGTCTCTTGTGGGGAGCGGCCTCTCAAGAGCCAGTCGTCCAGGTACGGAAACACTTAGACGTTCTGTCTCCTCAGGTGGGCTGCTACTACCGCTAGGCACTTTGTAAAGACTCGAGGAGCTGCTGCTAGCCCGAAGGGTAGAACCGCAAACTGAAAATGGCGGTGGCCCACCTGGAAACGGAGGAACCGTCTGTGCCTTGGCAGGATCGCGATTTGGAAGTACGCATCCTTTAAATCGAGGGCGGCGTACCAATCTCCCGGATCCAGGGACGGGATGATGGAGGCTAGCGAGGTCATTCGGAATTTCCTCTTCTGGAGGAACTTGTTTAGGCCTTGGAGGTCTAGAATAGGGCGCAGTCCCCCTTTCGGTTTGGGAATCAGGAAATAACGGGAGTAGAAACCTTTCCTCCTTCTGTCTCTTGGAACCTCCTCTATCGCGCCCAATGTCAGAAGGCGCTCCACCTCGGTGTTGAGGAGGTGTTCGTGAGAGGGGTCCCCGAAGGGGGGCCGGGGAGGGAGGGGAGGGCGGGATGGCGGCATAGCCGAAAACTGGAGCGAGTAACCATGCCTGACCGTGCGTAACACCCATTGGTCCGATGTAATGCTGGACCATGCACGGTAAAACCGGGCTAATCTGGCGCCAAACGGCTGTGGAAGGGGGTGGATCCGTCTTTTTATTGTCACGCCGTCCTCTGGCGTACCCTCAAAAGTTCTTTCTAGGGCCCTGCTGGTTGCGCGAGCGGTTCCTAGAATTGTCCTGTCTCTGGCCAGAGCGCCGGTTGTTGCGGCTCCCACGCCTGGCCATGTCTCCCCTGGACTGAAAAGGTCTCTGGGGGGGTTGGGGGCGGAACGGGTGCCGTTGCGGAGCTGGGGTATGTAGGCCCAAAGATTTTAACATGGCCCGTGAATCCTTTAGGGTCTGTAGTTTGGCGTCGGTTTGGGATGAAAATAAGTCCTGCCCTTCGAAGGGAAGGTCCTGAATAGTCATCTGAACCTCATGGGGCAGACCCGACGCCTGGAGCCACGCGCTCCATCGCATAGTGACCCCTGACGCCATGGCTCTGGTTGCGGTGTCCGCCGCATCTAAAGCTGACTGCAGGAGGGCTCTGGATACCACCTTACCCTCCTTCACCATTGCAGACAGAGCGTCCCTCGAATCTTGAGGGACTACCGCTGAGAGCTTCTCTAGGGCAGTCCAGGAGTTAAAGGTGTAGCGGCTAAGGACAGCCTGCTGGTTCGCTAGCCTTAGCTGTAGGCCCCCGGTCGAGTAGACCTTCCTCCCAAACAAGTCTAATTTCTTGGTGTCCCTTGATTTGGGGGAGGGCCCCTGGTGCCCTTGCCGTTCCTTTTCGTTGGCTGCCGCTACCACCAACGAGCCCGGTGGTGGGTGAGTGTAGAAGCGCTCATGACCCTTAGCAGGCACAAAGTACTTCCGCTCTACTCTCTTAGCGGTGGGCGGAATCGAGGCGGGGGTTTGCCAAAGGGTTTTCGTGGTATCCCTTATAGTCTTTATTAAGGGTAAAGCCACTCTAGCGGGGCCTTTGGGAGTGAGAATGTCCACCATCGGGTCTTCCTCCTCTGTTATCTCCTCCGCTTGCAGACCCATGTTTCTTGCCACTCTTCTGAGCAGCTCCTGGTGGGTCCTGCTATCATTGGGTCGCGACGCTGGAGTGGCCCCCGCTACCGCCTCATCCGGTGGGGAGGAGGAGGATTCCCCTTGAGCCTCCCCAGGGGACTGACGTGCTGTTACTGAGTCCGTGGCCCCCTCTGTTGCCTGGCTCCGTGTCCCTACTGACTCTTCGTCAGAGCCTAGATCTCGGGGAGCACTCACTGACTGCGAGGGTCGTGCCCGGGTACCCCTCGAGGAGGAGCGGCCTGCCCATGAGCCTTGCGATTGGTGGTATGCCCATGGGGTCCAAAAGGGCCATTGAGGGGGCATTTGCCAATGAGGCCACTGCTGGGCGGAGCGCCGCCCTTCCCTCTTGCTGGCCTGGAAAGTCTCTGAGCCTTCCTCGGACCCCGAGGAAAGGTGGCTCTGTGGGGACCATGGTGGAGCGGAGCCTGCAGGGGAGCGGTGCCGGGATGGAGGGATCAGCGGTGTCGGTTTCCCCCTTGAGGAGACGGAGGATCTTGGGGATGGCAACGGTGCCCGCACCTCACTGTGGGTCGGCGGTACCGTGTCCTCGATGAGCTCCCTGGCCGCCTCAAAGGTTTCTGGCGTGGAGGGAAGCTGAAGGTCCTCCTCCAGTATATCCCGCGTTGGGGATGGCTCCGATACTGGACTCGACGGCCCTTGCGCCGGTGCCGGAGTCGACGGTGCCGCTGGGCGTGCCGCTTGGGTCGAGTGCCCCGCCTCAGGGTGCACTTTAGACCCTGCCTTGGGTTGCTTGCGGGGCGGCGAGGCGTCCCCTTCCCCCTTCTTCCTCTTCCCCGGTACCGGGGAGCGCGAGCGGTGCCGGCGGTGCCCCCCCGTCGGGGCCGGCGGTGCCGCTGGGTGGCGGTGCCGTGGCTCTTTTTCAGAGTCCTTACGCTCAGCCCTACCGGAGCTGGGTTCCCCGGATTCCGCCGGATGGAGGGCTTCCTCCATCATCAGGAGCTTAAGCCTCTGTTCCCTCTCCTTCTGCGTGCGGGACTTGAAGCTCTTACAAATCCTGCACTTGTCCCTCAGATGGGACTTGCCCAGACACCTCAAGCACGAGGAGTGCGGGTCGTCCTTGGGCATAAACTTACTGCATGCGAGGCAGGCTTTGATGCCAGGCATGCCCCGGTTCGGGCCCCTTAGCCCGTGCTGTTTCCTAACACTCTACACTAAGTAACTTATATACACTAACTAGCTAAGGGAAAACAAATGCTGGCTACACGAGCGAGCGAGCTGTTCCAGTGACCGTCAGGGCGGTAAGAAGGAACTGGAGGGAAGCAGGGCCGGCTGGGATATATATGCAGAGGTGGTTGGCCGCCCCCTGTGGCCGGAGCCGGCCCTGCAGGTAAGCTAGGGGAAGACTTTCCGGTGATCCGTGCACGCGGCGCGCGCACACCTGAGTTGGAATTGACATGAGCAATCACTCGAAGAAGAAGCAAAGAGACACAAGGAGAAATCTATGGCCAGAAAAGGAAGATAAGAAGGAGGTTTTTTAAAAATATATTAGGAAGAAAAATAATCCTGACAATTGTATTGGTCCAATACTAGGTGTTAATGATAGATTTATCAATAATACAAAGAAAGAAGTAGTATTTAATAAATATTTCTTTTCTGTATTGGATAGAGTGATAACACTCTTTCCATTCCACCATCATCTCTGGAAGATATTAAACAGAATCTACTACATTTTTTTAACTCAGTAAGTCTAGATAACTTGCACTAAAGAGTTTATAAAGTACTGGCTGAGGAGTTCACTGGACCATTAATACTGATAAGTCTTGTAGCACTAGAGCAGTTGTAGAAGATTGGAAGAAAATAGTGTTGTAACAATATTTGAAAAGGATAAATGGGATGACCCAGATAATTATAGGCTTGTCAGCCTGACATCAATCCCAGGAAGCATAATGAGCAGATGATATGGGACTCTTTGAAGAAAGATTTAATTAAGAATTAAAGAATGAACTTGATATCTTTTCCAATGAGATTCCAAGCTTGGTTGCAAAATATAATAGTGCTGATGTAACATACTTAGACTTCAATAAAGGGTCTCACTTGGTACCAAATAACAAATTGACTAAAAAGCTAGAGGTATGAACAATTAGCATGCACACATTAAATGGATTATAAACTGGCTAATTGATAGGTCTCAAACTGTGATGAATGGGGACTTATCAATAAGCAGATGCATTTTCAGTGAGGTCCCGCAGGGATCACATCTTGGCCCCACATTATTTAATATTTTTCAAATACAAAATCATAACTGATAGTTTGTAGACGAAACAAACATTGGAGGAGTGGTAAATAATGAAGATGTCCAGTCACTGATTGAGAATGATCTGGTTTACTTGGTAAACTGGGTACAAGCAACCAATAATATGTTTTAATATGGCTAAATATAAATGTATAAGTTGACGGAAAAAGAACGCAGGCCACTTTTACAGGATGGAGGACTCTAACCTGTGAATCAGTGACTCTGAAAAAGATGGGACCCATGGTGGATAATCAGCTGAACATGAGTGCCCAGAGTGACACTCTGGCCAGAAGTGTACGGTAATGCGATCCTGGGATGCATAAACAAGGGACTCGAGTAGGAAAGGTTATTTCACCTTTGTAGCAAGCAATGGAAGGCTGTTGGAATACTGTGTTCAGTTACAGTGATCGTAATTCAAACAATGATCTTGACAAATTGGAAAGGTTTCAGAAAAGAGCCATAAGAATAACTAAACAATTTAAAAACAAGCCTTATAGCCAGAGTCAAAGAGCACAGTCTATTTAGCTTAACAGATAGAGGGCTGAGGAGTGACTTGATTAGAATCTCTATGTACCCAAGAGGGAAAAATATATATAATAATGGGCTCCTAAATCTAGCAAAGAAAGGTGTAACACAATCCAACCTCTGGACACTGAAGCTAGTTAAATTCAGATTGACCACAAGGAATAGATTTTTAATAGTAAGAGAAATAACCACTGGAATTATGGCGAATACTCCATCACTGCCAATTTTTAAATCAAAATTGGATGTTTTTCAAAGGTGTGCTCTAGGAATTGTGTTGGGGAAGTTCTATGATCTGTGTTATACAGACGATCAGACTAGATTATTCCAATGGTCACTTCTGGTCTTGGAATCTAGGAATCCTGGGCCAAATTCACCAATGGTATAAGTAGACACCATGGCACTGTCACCATAGCAGGTCAATAGCACTGCACTAATTAATTCCACTGATGCATTTATTTCCTTAACAACATAGGTGGATTTTTCAGCTAACAAAGCACAAAACAAACAAAAAAACCAAACGAAAACAGAGGACACTGATATAAGACAGACACTGTGCTTGCATTTCCAGGTCCAGTAATCAAAGAGATTATACAATATGTACTTTACTCATTGAGTAATGCATTTCTTTTATCAGATCTTCAGCACGGAGAGCCCGAACTGGGGGGATACAATGGGAACAAAAGGGTAACATGGTAAGCACTGGAGGAAATATGGAAGACTGTCAGAGTCCTCAGAGAAAAGTTTGGTTGGGAAAATGCACAGCAGTCCTTGGAAATAAAAACTGTCAGCAAAGGAAGAATATTTGAGAGATGCAGAGCAAAGGCTGGAGAGAAGCCTGAGGAAAAAAAATGGAAGGTGTGAAATTAAAAGCCTGAAATCTGGTGGTTCCCTGAATTCAGAGTCCCAAAAGGGAGATTTGGAAGAGGAATGCAGTGAACTTCAAGTGAGGAACATGCAAGGGAAAGAAGTGTTCAGAAATATAGTCAGAAGGAGTGTTGGGCCATCTAAGAAAATCTTTTGCCCATTAGAAAAATCTAAAACTAGAAACAGGGAAAGGCAGAGTGAGTTAGAGAAGCATGCAGTGGAAAGAGAACAGAGTTAATGCAGGAAGCAGGCTCCTGGTAAAGCTACCAAAAACATCACTGAGCATTGTCAGGAAAAGAAGACACGAATTGGTACCACAGGAAAGTGTGCAATAGTGACCAGAAGGTGGTAGAAGTGAAGGAAGGTGGGAGGAGAATGAGCTAAAAGAAAATTATGAAAAAAATCTGACAGGGGAAAATAAAGACTGAATCAGGAGTAATGTAGAGAATGCATGGATAGAGCTTTAGAATAATGGATACCTGTCTGATTGTTGACAATGGCTCGTCCTCCCATTCTCAAACTTCAGCAAAAGACATAGCTGTATATCATAATCCTTCCAGTGATTGCATTCATTGAGGTAAGAAAGCTCAAAATAGTCATCACAGAGGGTATAACTTCCATATTACTTCGTTTCCCTGAAAAATTTCTGTTTTACATGTCAAAGGTGATAGATGAAACAGTACTGGTCTAACAAAACATCAATTCTAAGGTTAACACAGCATAATTGTTGGTTTTACAAGCAAATTACTATTTTATTTTTTATGTATAAGAGGCTGTTTTCTGTCAATCTCAAAGAAATTAAAGTATTAATATCAGAAGATATGAAGAATTATTAGCTTTGAACAGAATTTTCTGTGCTGGTATGATGAAAAGAGAATTGGTCAAATTATTCGCATTAAATAAATTATCTGATTAATGTGTTCTCTTTTCAGTGTTCAGCTACTGCTCTTGATTTCTTCCAATATATGAGTTATTTGAAAAGATTTTTTAGATATTTTATGTGAATAAATTTCAGCCTACAGGCTGGTTGTTGGTCTCTTACATAATTTATTAATCATTGGTGCTGTGTGACTGGTCATTTAAACCATATAATGTTGTTTTTGATGATGGGGACTGCCTCTGGACTATCCTGGAAGGGAAACTGGGCCTTTCCTTCTGGTTTCCCTGCTGCTTTAGGGAGGGAATAAACTGTTCCAGTTCTTTTGCCAATGAGGCATATGATTCCCAGTACACTAGCACAGCTGTGCCTGCTGATGTACTGGGGAGAGGAGGAGAAAGAGGAGCCGCACCTATGCTCCCCTTTTGATTTCTTCCATCCACCTGTGTGTGTGTGATCGGGTAGGGCAGCGCAGGATTATAGTGACTGATCATGTTTCCCTTCCTGCATTGTTACCTCTGATGTAGATCAGTGGTTCTCAACTTTTGCGGGTTGCGACACACTTGGCGGCATATGGCAAGCCTACAGGACATCCCAGCTCACCCTCTCCAGGACAAATCCAGCTAACTCCACAGTTCACTGTGACACAGTAACATGTCCTGACACAGTGGTTGAGAACCACTGATATAGATAGCTGGTGCACAGGTGTAAGGGAGCGTAACCGTTGTTCCATCGAGGACCAATCTGAGTCTCAAAAACTAATTTACTAACCTGAGTTAAGAATTCCTTCAGCACTTCAGTCCCAAAACTACTCACCCTATAAAAAAAGATACTGCAAAAACTTGTAGGTAGACACAGTCTTCATTGAGGACACCCTATAAAAAAAGATACTGCAAAAACTTGTAGGTAGACACAGTCTTCATTGAGGAAAAGGATTTTGTCATTTCAAAACTGATTGTCTTCAGACAAAAGTTAGGGGTATTGAAATTATGTATCAACCAGAGTTGCAGCTAGTTACAGTCACCAAAAAGGACATGCCCTGCTTATGTCTGTTAATCTCTACTCTTTAAACCTCTGGTGAGCAGCCATTCAGACTCTCTGTAGTTAAAACTGATCCAATGCCTTTAAAAAAGCGTATGTATCTTAAACAGCTCGCATGCTTGGACTCACTTAAAGCTAAGGAAACGTTAAACTGCAAAAACAAAGTATCCTCTTCCCCCACCCTGACTTACAGTTTGGAAAAACCCTAAGTGTGCTGTAGCAGGGAGTGGGTACTTATGCTATTTTAAGAAATTCATATAATGCATACTTATAATACAAATATGTGGAAATGCAATAGTAACAGACACTAGTGAACTATCTGGTGCCTATAAATTGGCAATTTAGAAATGATAGGAACAGTGAGTTAAAAATAGGGGACTTCTACATTGTTTTATTATTTTTATATATAAAAATAGAAAATTAAAAGAAAAGCCTTCCTGAGTGAAATATTAATGTTGCTTAGTTCAGCAATCAAAAATCAGGAAGTTATATTTGAATATATGACCTCAACTCTGCCCACTTACATGTATACTTTCTGATACAATCTTCACACAATCATAATAGATGTTGTGTATACATAAATTTGTAGACTAATTAGATCAGATTATAAAATGTCAGACATACTATATGATTGTGAAATTAAAAGCTCCGGAGATATACATACAGAATGAGGCAGAGTCCAACTATGTTTTCCACATTTCCTGACTTTTGAGCACTCCACAATGCAACCTTAATGTGGCATTAACATCTTTTTTCTTCCATTTACTACAATAAAACAACAACTGACAACAGTCAATTTAAAACTGAATTCTTCAACCCACAAAAGAAGTACCTCCATCTGCGGCAATTTCTTATCTGAAGTCTGCATAAATGAATAAGAAATACAATATCCCCAAAGGCCAACTGAGTTAGATTTTATTGCATCAGTTAGAGAAACAATCTGTACTCCAGCACCTTAAAAGATGGGGGTCACTGTCTGGATCAGCACCGGGGAAAAAGAGGCATGTTGTCACTTTAAGGAGGGTTTTGCCCATCTCATAAATGCAATGCCCTATTGAGGCAGCTGGGAGAGAGGGGAGCAGGAGCTCTGTTGAACCTCTTGGCTCTGGTGCAACAAAAGAGAGGACATATAATTCCTTCCCTATGGTACAGGTACCACTATATGCCAGACCAACAGCTCCCCGCCTGCTACTACCATAGAATCTGGGCTTTTGGACTGCAATGGACATTTTGCTAGCTGCCTCCTTTCGGACTGGGAAGGGATTTTTCCTCACTGCCAAATTGGTCTGGGATTTGAGGTTTGTTTGTTTCTTTATTTTGTCTTCCCCATAACACCTCAGGGACCTAGTGGGTAGGACAGCAGGTAAGGTTCAAATTCTTCTAAGTTTGGAGGTGTCGAGTGAAGGTAATCACTCCTAGGGGGTCCAGTTCCCTGATAAACAGGAATTGGAACAGGGCGTAGGGGACCTCAACTCATCTGAGAACTATCTGTGAATAATACATACAACGCAGGTCATCTTTCCTTCCTATTAGAGGGCTACTATCTGCCTTTCATCTCTCTACACCTGCTGTCAGCCCACTACACTACACACCATTTATATGATGGTTAAGCATCTGGGAAGTAGGGTTGGTGTCTCATAAAGGGAGGAAATTATATTCTTTTCCCAGATCCTTATCGGTCATACCAGGGGAGCATAGTGGGATCTGAACAATACGCTGGCACCAGATGTGGGGAGATGAAGGGCTGATGATAGTCCTCTAATGTGAAGGAAAGATGACCTGCACTGTATGAGTTATTGCCAGATAGTTCCCACACTAGATGAGTTAAGATGGGGCATAGTTAAGCAACATCCAGAGTGTTTTGTCTTTCCTCCGGAAGAACATACCATGTGAATTGTGGGGCTCCCCAAAGAGAAAGAAAAACTTGTTTTCTCATTGGGGAAGCCCAATGAGAAAACAGGAATACCTTTCAAAACAGAAATAGTTTAGAACCAAAATTTCTAAGGTATTCCTGATTAAATCAAATTCAAGCTTTCTAGATTAACACCTAACGGACTGCCTACCACTCTGTAAATTCCCCATCTTCAAGTGTCTGACAAAGTGGGATTTTCTCCCATGAAAGCTCATGCAATAAATAAATGTGTTAGTCTTTAAAAGCGCCACAGGACTCCTTGTTTGTTTAAATTAACACCAACACCTTTAATTATAATAAAAAAAAAACTGAAATCCAGTACATTCTATGGAACACATGAATTGCTTGATGTGCAACACATTAAGTGTTATTATGGTAAGTAAGGGGGTATCTGCCTTAGGCACTAGCTGAGATTTCTGAGTTCTCCTCAAGGGTGTTTAGATTATAAAGTCTTTGGGGCAGGAATTGTCTTTTTTGTTCTGTGTTCCTATAGAAACTAATACATTGGGATCCTGATCCAAAAAAAGAAATAAAAAATAGAGCATATTGCCATGCGTCGACAAGGAGGCAATAAAACATTGGTGGGCTCTACATCTGAGGAGAACTGTAGTCTCCTAACCAAGTGCCTATGAACTCTATCATATCTCACTGCACAGACAAAACCTCTTGAAGGTTCCAGCTCTGCGTTGTCTAAAGAAAAAAGTAATAAAAGTAATAAAGTAAATTTTGTCTGAGTTGCAAGAGATCTTTCTAATATTCTAAGAAAGAAATGGATGTAATAGCCTGGGTGATAGTACATCTAGAAATGTAAACATTGAACTATCTGAAAATTGGATAAAGTTTAAACTATCTAAATGCAATGCCAGCGCTCCAGCAACTAAAGAGTTTAAGATGTTCATCTGCAGACATGCTTAAACAACTAATTTACTCCAATTTCTACACACATGTAATACATTGAAAATGTGGTTGTGCCTGGGGCCACAACCAGGAATTTAAGGCATCCAATCTGGCATCTCAAATAATCAGGATTCCCAATTTTCATGCATCTGTTACTGCTAAAATATATTCTAACATTTCCTATCAACAAAATTGTAGCACAACTTTATTTATAAAACATTCAAGTTGACAAAAATTAGAGAACATAGATCAGGATGTGGTAAAGCAAGCAGAACTTCTTTTGCCTCTCCTTGTATCAGGTACTCCTCGTGGAAGTTTTTAAAAAGTTTTTTTGACAAACTTTTGAACCAGAAAATGAGTTTTCCACATGTGAAAACTTTAATTTTTCCAGAAAATCTGAAGCAAAAATGAAAAATATTTCATTTCTTTCAGAAAATGATCAAAACACTGTATTTTCTGAGTTGCAATTTTTCTTCCCAGAAAGTACTCCTGCTCATATTCATATATAATGCATATATAATTCTATTGCCAAATTATTGTACTTTATTGTACATTACAATGAAAAGCTAATCCCACTTCTATAATTATTCAAATTCAGAATGGAATTCATATTGCATTTTCTGATCATGTAGTTCTGCCTTAGTTATAACTCCTATTACACTCAACACAGGATCAGGCTCTTTATGAGGTTTTATAGAATATCAACATATGTGGCTCAAAATATTTTTGTAGATTTGTAAATATAAATATCTATCCTAAGGCAAGTCTACTTGAGTATCTACTAGGAAGTATTTTAACTGAAATTCAGAAACTTATACAAACTAAGAGGTAAAGGAAACCTATACTGGACTGAATGTTTTAAATAAAATGGAATTATAAATATTATCTCATAATAAATATTTCATTTATTTGTAATGCCCCAAAAGTGCATTTGCTTAAATGGCACCAGAAAAAACTTTGCTCTCAAAATTCACTTGTATTCCTGTATTTAGATAGATTTGATTAAAAATAACACTAAAACTTGCTCATCCATTGCACTTCATAAAAAGGAGATATTTATTTAAAATCAGAGTACTTAGTATATCTTAACTTCTGTAATGTTTCTACTGATACCCATTATAATGCTAATGAAAAATTCTCTATAATATTAACAATAACCTAAAAGGCATTCTGCATAACCAATGTCTTCTTGATTTACAATGCACAATGGTTTTCATTAATTTTTGTACATTAATGGAACTTTCTTTCTGTTATCCAAAATATACTTCTTGGAAGGCATAAAAGATTATTATCTATGGATGGGTGCTGGTTAATGATGACAGTACTAATGCTTTGCCAAGTGCAATTTGCAACTTGATTTCTTAAGCAAAAATAATATCCAAAGATAAAGACACTGCAAGCCATTTTTACATTAAATCACAGTTTTATTTCCAAAAAGTACAAATGGAACTATGTTTTATTGTTATGACTCTGAAAGAAATATATTTTTAAATCCTCTTATCCTTGCATTGATTGCTACTTTATCACAATGTAATTGTTTTAAATGTATACCAGGAAGACTAGAGGTAATTTTTCACTAACTATCCAAACCATAGTCTTTACATCCAGGACATTACTGCTGATCAATCACCATTTTTTAATTAGAATTCAACAAAAAGTATCAGAACAATATTTTAAAACCTGAGCTTTTGAAATACCATTGAACTGATGAGGAAGATCAAGGGGCTAGGGCCACATTCCTAGTTTTCTGGTCCCTTAATCCTCTTTGTAAATTCATGGAATTTCAGAAGCACAGGTTTTAAAATAATGCCCTATACTTTTGGTTCAATTCTAATCATACAGGAAATGGAGCAATGGTCATGTCCTTTATGGAAAGGCTCTGTTTCGGAGAGTTGGTCTTAAATTACCTACTGTTTTCCTGGCATACATTTAAAACAATTAAAACTTTAAAAAAATAATTTCTACTTATGAGGCAACTGATTCAAGGGGAGAAAAATAGCTGTCCTGATTCTTTTGTGATGATCTAGACGTCCTGACCTATATTCCCATATCTGCAGGAATTTTTGGTTTTTTTACTTCAGTGGGTGCGTAGGGAATGTAAGACCAGGCTGCAGATTTCCATTTCAGTAATGCTATTGATATTAACTTTTACACTGGATCATTAGGGACTTTCACTACTTTCCAGTTTTATCCTGCAAGGGGCTGAGGACCCTTTGAAGAATACTAGTGGGGTAATATTTAAGGATTATGATTAATGTTCCACAATAAAACATTTTAAAGTTTCGACAGTGATTGACCAATTATATCATACGAGGTTCTTGGGAAAATTTTTAAAAAATAATTAAGCTACAGTTTAATGAAAACATGAGACACCTTAGTAGAATTTTAACTAGTTGTTTTATGACTAATTTCAATTTATCATATTTAAAATAGAAATAATTAATACTAATAATAATTAATGCTACTATTATTATTAATACTATTGTAATTATACAAACTGAGGAATACACACACACACAACATGAATCAGAGGGGAAAAAAGGAGGGAAATGAATAAGAAAAAGGAATAAAAACCAACCCCCCTCTTTTTTACTTTCAGTAATCAGTGTAAGAAAAGTAACAAGAACGCACGCGTGTGTGAGAATGGCATTTGTCTGCATCCTATGTGTTGCTGTGGCAAACAAGAAACAACCCACTTCTATGTCAGTGTAACAAAAGTAACTCCCACTGACATCAATGGAGCGACACTGGTGAATGCGAGGAGAGATCCTCAAGATAATCAAGACTTGAGGATTTTACATGGTATTTATCTTACACCCTGATCCAATGCACACTAAAGTTCATGGAGACTTTCTAATAATTTTAACAAGAATTCAACTTCGCCCTAAAACATCAAACATTTTCCTGAATTAAGCTGAACGAAGGGAAACTGAAGATGCTGGGCTCACTGCAATTGTATGTAGTGTTGCCCATTAACGGATCCCCCTGCAATTGGCAGCAGAGTGGAAGAAACTGGCAAGTTTACCTCTACAGAGCAGGAAAAAGCAAAAAAATAGTAACCCTGAGCAGGTTGGAGTTTGGGGAGGGCGACACTGCCTTTCCAGCTGACTGGGTGGGGGATTTATGTCCTAGGCACTTCCAGGGAAGCTTTTCTTCACCTGAACCAGGTTGGCCCTGGCAGCATTAACTCAGCTACCTGCAGATTCTAAAAACAGGACCAGGTTCCTTCATGATCCACCCATAGATACTATGTTGTTGTTTTTCCTTAGGGGCGGGCAAGGGCTCTTCCCTCTTTGCCAGATTGGGGTGCGATGTTTTTGTTTCTTTTGCCTTCTCCACAGTGGGTTTGGGACCCAGTGAAGTGGAACAGGAGGTATGAAGATATAGTGTTGCAATATAGTATGTTAAACCCCTGGCAGAGGTCCTGAGCAGGTACTCAGTATGGAAGGGTTACATTTACCAGACAAAATGACTACAAAAATTATATAAATGAAAGCATTCCTTAAAGGATCTGAGAAAGAGGGTCTGGGCTCCTGTATTTGGTACAGGGGAGTCAACCCCCTCTTTTAAGAGCCTGCTTAACTCTTTCATGAGGAGAGCACAGTGGGCTTCTTACTACAGGATGACTGAAACCAGGTTGGGGATTAAGGGGATATAATTACAGAAACAATGATGGCCTTTATTCTATAATATATTGCCGGTTACTTCTAGATATTTTAAGTCAATAATTTGGAGCTTAATTACACCATGTCCATTGCCTTGTCTTTCTTCCAACATGGCTGGACAATCACAATCTGCTCATGGCAATTCCTCAAATAGAAAGAGAAGTTAAATCCATCAGATAAATTATTCATTGCAAATTATTCACTCAGTTCCACAAATAAGGAAACACTGAATACTTCTTTAACATAATTACATTAAGGGCATGGAAAGTAATAAAGAGTTAAGCTACAAAAGTCTCTCTACTTAAAATGAAAAACGTATAACAAATTATGTACTTTAGAATGGAAGTTTTGACGCAGTTCCACAGTAACTCTAGCGCTGTAAAATTATGTTTATGTACTGATATGTTAAGTGTACTAATAGAATTTACTATGTGTGTTCCTCTGGCATAGAGAAAGATGGAAGGCCACCCAAAGGACTTCTTTTATTTAAAGATATAGAGAATGCTTGTTACCAAAGCTTATTTCTGTTTGTTTGACTTTATTTTGAAAGGGTATCAAGTAATAGATCAAAATATTTTTGCTTCCAGACATTTAGTACTATTAATTTTTTATAGGACTATAAGTCGGCTCACTGAATCCTTGATAAATACATACCATGATGTTTCTGCTCATTGGTCTATTACTTTTCAGGGAACAGCACTGGGCCAATGACCGCACCACACCTTTAGGTGGGGGTTTGTGTGTGAAGGGAATATGTCTGGCTGGCTAAATGAAGGGAATAGTGCCTGGGTGGGGGTGGGAAGAGAAAGAGGTCAAACTGCTGAAAAAGGGATTAGCGTGGTTGCTAGCTCATCCCATAGGAAACAGAAGGGTGGAAGAATTTAAAAGGAACCATCCGGAGAGCACCCATTCACGCTGAGCACCACCCTCCCATGCCCTGTCTTAGGTGGTAAAATATGAGGTTTGGTCAGGATCTGCTGTGGGCATTACTCTAGCTGCACTGGTGGAGGGGGGAAGAGGAGGTGTGGGGTGATGAGAAGGAATTTTTCCATTATCATCAGATTGGCTTAGGTGGAGTTGGGGATTTTTCACCTTCCTCACAATAGGTTTGGGGAGAGTTTTGACAACATATGGCATGAAGAGAGATAGGCTGTATGTTGTAATTCTTTATATAAGTATGGGATGAATGTCCAGTGCAATTACTCCATGGGAAAGGTGTACAGTGACAGAATAAATGGCTTCATAAAGGACTTAAAAAGGAAGTATTAGCTAAAGGAACAGAACCGGGGAGTGGGGGGGGGAGCTGGGGCTCCTATGAATGGTACGGCAGGGAGCCAACCACCATCCAGTCGGGCAGGAAGGGGTATGGATGGTAAGTCTCCAGTTCTGGATTTACTGGGGGGACCTAGATGGAAAAAGAGGAGAGGCTGGCAGAACCCCTCTGGTAGTTACTGAATGAATATGGGGTGATTTACACCATACACTTTTATTTGCTGGATAGTACCAGATATCTTATAATAAAGCTGCAGGCTGATTATAACTATATCAAGTGCCTCCTGCCCATCTTTTGGTGCAGCCAGACAATGTACCGAGTGGTGCTATTCCTGTATTTAAATAAAACTGACAACAAGATTGGGTGGAAGAATTAGTACAGAAACTTCTAAAAATCACAAAGATAGTGCAGATAGAAATTTGAGGGCCAGACTACTGTATCTTAATTATTTGGCTGGAAGAGGTGGGGTGGCAATATGCTGCTAGACATCAGGTAAAAGTGGTTTATCAAGAAGTTTGTTTTGCACCTCAGAATTTCCAGACTATTCATTTCAGAACTGGAATAAGTATACCTACAAAGGATGGATGAGTTAGGGTTCAGTGGAAATGTAGCATGTGGGAGCTGCTAAAAACCTAGATGCCTTTCATAATGTGGAAGAGACTATCCCTCAAAATAACGGTTTGATGAAAATTGTTGAAATGACATTTCGTTAAATAGTGCATTTAATTTAGGATTAATGTTGTAAGTTCACAGAACACAAACATTGGGTGACCTAGGCCACAGCTTTGGGAATCAAAGTCTGATATGCTTAGCAATCAGGGGCCACAGCTGTGCTTTGACAAAGTAAAATGAATCCATATATGTTGGCATTGATCTGCTGTTTCTGCTTTAGAATCAACTAGTTTAAGTGTGGTCCAAAGCAGGGGTGTCCAGCCTTTAGCACACGGTCTGGACATGGCCCACCAAATAATTTCATAAGGCACATGACCTGCTTCAATACAGTATACTAAGAGCCAATTTATCTTTTTATTTTCATGTTTATATCATTTTAGTTTACACAAGTGTGTAAATATATAATAATAAACAAACAACCTATCTAAATACATACAAAACAAACTGAACTTAAAATATAAATCAGTACAGGTTAATTTAAATCTTATGAACATATATAGAATCTGTTTGGTCCACGGGTGTGGTTAGGTTTACGTGGCCCTCCAGTGTAAGGAAGTTGGACACCACAGGACTAAGGAATGAATGCAGAACTTGAAATCGAGATCTGAATTCTAATCTCGGTTCCTCCTTTTAAATACTTTGCTGATTTGTGGCCTAAGTCATCAAGGGACCTGGACAAGTCTTTTATTTATGTAACTAATCAAATGTAATCTGATAACTCCTTTATAAAGAAGAGAAACAGCTTTGGTGGTTGGAAGCTAAAATATATCTAAATGACTTCCAGTCTTGCCTATTGTATAGGTGGAAGAGTTGGCAGTGATCATTATAATTAATCACTAGTGTTTCTGTGGAGATTGATTTGTGATTTTGAGTTATTTTGGTATGTGAAAGAATATTTTTTTTTTCAAACTGGGATTGGGGGATTGATGAGTGCGAAGTAAACACGATCTGAAAATGGCTATGGGACATTCTTCATTTTGAGAACCAGAAATAAAAATCATTATTGTTGAGTGAGAATCCTATTTTCCTCAGGGAAATTTTGACGGTGATGTCAGGCTTTTCATATTGGCCATGGGAAAGTGTTTGCTGGAACTTGGTGTGCTAATTGTCATTGACTGCTTGGGAACTATTTCATAGTATATGTTTGAGTGCAAGACATACGGCACCATATTATTATTGTTTTGCTTTTACTAAACAAATGTGATTTATAAATATCTTTTGGTCATTATAGAAATCTATTTAGGTCAACGTTTCCATGTGTGCTAAAGTTTTAGTAACTAAGAGATTTTTGGAAATTCTACTTAAGTCAATGGGCCACAAATTCTACTTAAGTCAATGGGCCAAATTTTCAGCCCCAACTTAATTGCTTTATATCACCAGAGGAGCAAAAATCATCCATGAATCGACCCTACATGGTTTTCCCTAACAAATAGGAATCCTCAGTGGGCACACAATCAATTATGCCAACTCTCCACCACCAGTTCTCCCTCTACTTTGTTGGGGCTGAGAAGGGGCTAGGTGAATTTATTTGATCTCTTGCATGATAGCACCTTGTGGGACTGCTGCTGACAATAATTTAGAGCAGTGGTTCTCACTCTTTTGTGGGTCGCAACACACTTGGCAGCATATTGCAACCCTACAGGACACACTAGCCCACCCCCCACTAGCCGAATCTAGCCATCTCCCAGCTTTCAGTGGCACTCTTACTGCTGTGTGGTGATACAGTAATATGTCCCAACTCGGTGGTTGAGAACTGCTGATTTATCACATCTGAAAGGCTGCTTTCAGTCATGTCAGGGACTATTCTGACACCCCCGTCAGCCCAGGACCAGGAAGGCAGGAAGACGGCCTACAGACCTTCTCCCTTCCAGCTGAGAATCTGGCCCAGAGGAAACAGTAGGCGTTTCACAACTCTGAAAATCAGGTCGCTTTTCTTTAGGTAACTAAATATGGATTACTGGAGCCTAATTTTAGGTATTTGACTTTGAACATTAATTTTTTTAATCAAACAAGTACACACACACAATACATATATAGTGTGTCACTGTTGGACGATATGAGATGTATAAGGTACAAGAGAATACAGCTGAACTGAGCAAATAAAAATGATGAGTAACACTAAATACACAGACAGTATTATAAAAAGCAGTAACAATGATTTGTTTTTAACCAGGTCATTCCACTTGTCCCAATATCTTCCTGTAGTTCAGTTTTTAACTTAATAAAGGCAGTATGTGCTTCATTTTCTCTTAATTCTTTTATTCACTAGAAGCATAAGGCTATAGTAGATATTTGGCTTTGCATCTGTATCGATGGAATATAATTACTGGCTGAAGCAAAAAAGACTCAATAGGTATCATTCTATGTTTAATTTCTGTTATTTCATGGATATTATAGTTTTATCACTATTGTTAGACAAATCTGTTTACAGTTGTTAATGGATGAAGTAATCATTTTACTTTGAAGAGTAATTTGTACTACAAAAACAAACATTCATAAGCTCAGATACCACTATGACAGCCACTATAAAAGATCCTGAAACAGATCACATGCATTTTATTTTTCTCTTTAATTACTAGATGATATACAAAAATTGTGTTCTTCTAATACATTATTCATTAGTATTTTGACTAGCTGTTTACAATAGCCAGAATTTTAAAATACACTAGCAACCTCTCTCAAGTAGTAGTAGAGAGTAAGTCTTCTAAAACTCAGCAAGATTCTTTACTCTGTCTTTGTTATTTATACTGAAAAAAGAAGCTGGATTAAGAAGCCATTTGCTCTGTCAAATATTTCGCACTGAAGTTTTACTGTTTGTTTATATTTTGTTGCATTTCCTCGTGTTATGTATGTATGTATTAAATGTTCTTAGTTAGAGCTAAATATCCTAATCTTTCTCTTAGCATATAACATATTTAAATGAAAATAGTTTAGTTTATCATTCATTTTGTGATCCAAATAAATATATTCTTTAAAACATTCTCAGAAATTACAAACATAAGAAAGACAATGTAAAATTTAACTTCTACCCCCCCCCGCCCAAATCTCAAAAAAGGAAACAAAACTTTATGATTTAGTATATTGCCAGCCATTGGACATTTGAAGGCTGCATGGGGAGCAAGTTATGCAAGAGCCAGAAAAAAAGTATCTTTGGCTGTTCTGCTCTAGGTAGTCTGATAACTGAGATTGTTCCGCCTTTCCTTCAGACATGGTATAGAAGGCATTTTACATGCTGTAAGTTAGGGAAAACTTTACATCTCATCTGCTGTTGTCAGTTTAGACTGCTGAAATGCACAATATCATCATTATGTGAGCCTGATTCCACATACTTCCTCTCCAGTTTTCACAATATGTAAATCAATTTCCAGTCTACTGTGGAAGATAAAACTTTTTTTTTTGGTAAACAGTAGCTGGTCCCTAATTATTACAAATAATATTTTACCTAGAATATATTATAGTGAAAGAACTTAATACAGATGTTACTAAAAACCACCATGGCTGTAGATGGAGCAGGGATTGAAAACTCTTTAGATATCCACCATGCCCAAGTAACCCTGTCAGAAAGCTATATAATCTGTTCTACCTTACATTAAATAATTTTAGAGCTCAATCCTGCAAGGTGCAGGGCACCTCAACTTCCATTGAAGAAAAACGGAACGGAAGGCTCTCAATATTTTTGCAAAGGAAAATGTGTCTTACTGTGTCTTTTCCAGCTTTCATTCACCTTCTTTAGTTGAGATGATTTCAGCCTCCCCTGCTAGTCACGTTAGATATTTTGCAGTCTATTTCCTGCCTATGCTGACAAGAAGTACTGTTTTTAGAAGCAAGGCTTTTCCCTTCTTTTTTCAGCATATTTACATATCACAGACACTAGCTTATTAAAATAACATCACATTTATATAGGTTACCACTCATCATCATCATTATTGTACTGTATATGTGACTGTCATGTAAGTAAATATGTCCTTATTGATATAGGAAAAAACATTTTATATTACAGGGTTTGGGGTGGGCCTCAGCTTGCATTCCCCTACTCAGATAAAACTCTGATGGAAATCAATAAGCGGCTAAACTGAATAAGAAGTATATAATCAAGTATCCTGATTACATGAAAGCATTAAAGTGATAATAGTTTTTATACTGTAATTATTATTTTATCAGTACCTCATTGCCATATTCACGATCCGGAAAAATATTACCAGGTGTATGGCCCTTATTGTTTCTGACCTGTTTCTCCTCCTTCCTTGTCACTCTTCCTGGTTTCTCTCCATTTCATGTCTTTGTGCATATACACTGTCTGTCTTTCAGAATGCATATACTTGGTAACAGTTGCCATAATGTAATTAAATTTCACAACCTTTTAGGGGGGAAATGCCAAAGAAACACACAACGGTGGCATTTAACTTGAAAAAGAAGAACTACACAAAAATTGAGGAAGCTAGTTAAATGGAAATTAAAAGAAATTGTCACAAGACTAAAATGCCTGCAAACTGCATGGATAGTATTTTAAAACACCGTATTATTAAACTCAATGTATACCCCAAATTAAAAGAAATTAAAAAAAACAAAAAATAACAGTAAGAGGACCAAAAATGGCACCAGGGCTAAACAGCATTGTAAAACAAAGTGTGTATAGGCAAAGAAGCATCCTTTAAATCTGGAAGTCATATCCTAGTAAGGAAAATAGAAAGGAACACAAACTCTGGCAAGCCAAGTATAAAAGTATAACAAGACAGGCCAAGAAAGAATTTGAAGTTGAACCACGTAAAGACCCAAAAACTAACAGCAAAATTATTTTTAGGTACATCAACATCAGGAAGGCTTCCAGTCAGTGGAGTCACTGGATGATCAAGGGATTGAAGGAGCATTCATGGAAGATAAGGCAGCTGAGGAGAACCTAAATGAATTCTTTGCATCAGTCTTCACTGCAGAGGATCTGAAGAAAGATCCCCACACTCAAGGCTTTGACAAATATGAGGAACTTTCCCAGACTGAGCTGTCAATAGAAGGTTTTGGAACAAACTGATAAATTAAACTGTATTAAAAATCGCTAGACCAAGATGGTATTCACTCAGGTATTTGAAAGGAACATGTATATATGAAATTTCAGAACTAGCCATTGTGGCATGCTTAAGTCAGCCTCTGTATCAGACAACTGGAAGGGAGTTAATGTGACGCTAATTTTTTTAAAAAGCTCCAGAGGCAAACCTGGTAATTACAGGGCTAATAACCAGATAGACTGGTTTAAACTGTAAGTAAAGAATGGAATTATATTAACAAACACAACATATTAGGGAAGAGAAACATGGCTTTTGTAGAAGTATTTTTGTTTCACCAATTTATTAAAATTCTTTGAGGCTATCAAGATGCATATGGATAAGGGTGACCCAGCCAACATAATGTACTTGGATTTTCAGAAAGCCTTTGATCAGGTCCCTCACCAAAGGTTCTTAAGCAAACTAAGTAATGATGGGATAAGAGAATGGTGATCAGACAGCAAGTGTGAAAAATTGGGACATTTGATTGGGTACCTGGGGGTTAGGAACTAGCATGATGTCCTCACCGGAAGGAGAAAATTAACTTTATCTGAGAATACTTTTCTGTGGTTTACTGGACTATAGAAACAGGGGGTCTGAACCTCAAATGATAAGTAATTGAATTAATTGAATACATACAATATTACTGTACTATAAAAAGGTACCAAGTGATTTCTTTCATGAAAGCTAATAAGTGAGTAATATCATTGCAAAATGTACGTATTAACACTATGCAAGGAGTAATGGATATTTATTAATATTAGACTTAACAGTCTCTGGCCATACAAAGGGAGAAACAGATTTCCTCCAAAACGGGAGGGAAAGTAGCATGATAGAATCAAAACAATGAAACCCTATTTACATAAAAATCAGGAGGAGGGTGGAAAGTCCACAAGAAGGGAAGAACAGCATGAGGTCATCTTACGTCTCGGTACAGGTCAATGAACTCAGAGATCTAAGGGGAAACAGAGAGCCATTTTGGCATCTTTCACCTAGAAAGAAACCAGCACCTTGTATTTCTGCGGAAGGTCCTGGCAGAGATAAGGTCAGCCATGGCTTTGAAAAGAAAAAAGATTGGTAAGAAATCTACTGTGGACATCAACTGTAGTTTTTTAAGTTATGTCGGAGCTGTTAGAAAGTGTAATTTGCTTTTATTTTGCCTTTATCCCTGGTACTTGAACTTATTTAAAACCTTGCTTTTTGTTAATAAACTTGTTTTACTTTTAACCTAAACCAACCTCATGCAGTGTTTGAACTGAAGTGATAGTTAATTCCAGTTAAAGTAAAAAAGATCTATGATTTTATCTCTTTCAAGTAGCAACAAACCATACTAATTATTTAGTGTGTCCAGGAGAGGGCTCATTTGGCCCACTGACTTCAGTAGAATTTGTGGGTAGTCAGCCCTTCCAAAAATCTCCTATTTAAGTGTATAACTTCAGCACACATGAAAACATTGGCCTAAATAGATTCCTGTAATGACAAGAAGGTATTCCAAAAAGTATTCAAGGCAAATGGTTTTAGGGCAATTTGGGGTAATCCTGAAAGTAGTAACCAAAGCTCATGGAGTCCAGGGTGAGACGGTTAAAAGTTTTTTGCCTTCCTCTGCATCACAGGGCATGGTTCACCTATCGGTGAATTCTCTGTATCTTAAAGTCCTTAAATCATGATTTAAGGAGGTAAATAACTCAGACATAGGTTGGTGGCCTATTGCTGGAATGGGGGGTGAGGTCTTGAGGGCTGCATTTTGCAGGAGATCAGACTAGATGATTGTACTGGTCCCTTCTGACCTTAAAGTCTATGAGTCTATAAGTGAGCTAGAGGGGTCAGAGTGCAGAATGAGAGCTTCACAACACACTGACCCTTATGGAACTTCATACCTGTCTGCTAGCTGTTAAGGTCCAGGCTGTGAGTCACAGCAGAGGATATTTAAGCACCAAAGCATACAGGCTGGCTCTGACACAACATCTCACTGGTTGGTTGAACCCCCAAACTTTACAAGCTTCTAGTGCAAAGATTAGTTAGTACAGCTCCTCTCCATGCCACCCATTTCTCTCTTCTCAGACCATTGTACAAGAGGTCCCATCCTAACCTCCTGTTCTTTCCTCTTTGCATGCCTTCTCATCTCCTTCCTCTCTCTCTAAATATGCAGTCAATAGCAGGGCAATTTATTTTTGCAACTATTTTAAAATCATTTAAAAAATCTTATTCAGCCCACATGGGGATAACAGCTCTGCATAAACACAAAGCTGTTTTATTATATATTTTTGTAATTTCCCCATTAACCCACCACCTCTTTACCCAAAAACAACCCAACCCAAACCAAACACTAACTATATGTCAACTAGCAGAGCAAACAAAACAAAACAACTTCAGAAAAGACAGACCAAGCCATTTTAGAGAGATCTGTCAAAAAAAAAAAAAAAAAAGTATTTCATAATTGTACTTCAGGTAAATATTCAAAGTATCCTTACTATGACATTGCTTTTTCTGATTATTGTGAAACATCTCAGAAAAGTTCTACTCTTGGATGAAGTGTGGCATGATAAATTTCAGGAAGATTCATTAATTTAGTGTTGGGGATTTGAGTAACTAGGGCAGTAGGGCTGAATCCTGGCCTCACAGTCAGATGCTATTTTCAGTCTCAGTTATGAACAGGTTAGTGCTGCTTTACTATCATCATGGAAAAATATGGTTCCAGAACATTCAGTGTTGTTTTTAAAATAGTTAATTTCTGAGATTTTAGAGTTGCAATCATTGTGACCATGTTAGCGCAATAGATATTTAGTAAAGTGTTAAGCTTCCAGGACAGTTCAAGTAAGTCACAGTTATAAATTTAAATGCCATAATACATATTTCTGGTCTAAACCATGTATCCTGTGTGCTTAACAGTACCCCACAAATTTCAGAACAAGTGATTGTTTGGGGGTGGAATAGATGGGAGAACACCTATATACACACATATACAAAACCAAAGGATTCTCATAGCTTCCTGTACCATGTAAAGCTGTTCCCAAACAGATTGTTTCACTGATGTGCATTTCAGCAAATATCTTCCTTTGGAACCACTTCAAACAAAGCAAATTCCACAAGAGACAAGGCGTCTGCCTAATACATTACAGTGATATGACCTCTTGACCGCAACTTTTCTATATGTGCATCACAAAAGGCTCTTGACAACTGTCATTTTCAGAGATTAATAAAAACATTTAAAAAAACCCACACATAATACCATTTGACCAGAAATAGGGAAAGCCAGATGCAACCTGGTTCAGTATTTGAATACATTTTAACCCCTGCTCCCCCATGCTAAGTTTTTTAGTTTTTGATCTATTCGTTTTAAAAACCAGAAAATTCTCAGTTACTCTAACAGCTATATTTAAATTCACCTCTTTCTCAAACTGCCTCCAAGCAGAATGTTACTTTTCATTTGAAAAGTAAATCTGTTGTACCACAAATCTGACGGAATCAAAGATTGCCAAAATCACCTAAATTTTTAAAGGACTTCTATCTACTATGAGAGCACTGTTGCCGGACATCAGTAACCAAAGATTTTTCCCCCAGTATTCATACATTTATAATATATTGTTTGTAAAATTCCTATGAAAAAACATTAAATAAAAAACTTAAATCAATTAATCATCCTATCAGTGGGTAAATTCTCCACAGCTTATGGCAACTTCCTCTCCCTCCCACTGACACATATACAGGATAAAATCATAGCATCACTGAAATCAATGGGAGTTTTCTTATAGGCTTTGATGGGACAAGATTTCAACCATTAGAATTGAGTATCAAGAGAAACAGCTATGACCTCAGGCCAGCACAATAAGAAAGTCTTAATTTCTTTATTGTTTTAGCTTTCAGGTTAAACTTTATCTCCATCACCTCCATAGTAGCTAAGTGAGTAAAACGTACATCTAGGGAGGTGCAGAAGGGGTATGCATGGATTCTCTGCCATCATTCTCACTATCTCCCTGACCTCTCTTTTCATCTTCAGTGGATGCTGCACAGGGATCCTGATTCCTAGAGGGGGAAAAAAATAAGTCAAGAGAAGACGAAGGATAAGGCTCAAAGGACAACCATTCTAGCAGTTTTGTCCTGCCTCAATCCTGTGTGGGTTCTGTGGCCAATTAATGCTGACTGGATATCATTAATGCAGAGACGTTCCCCTCTATGTTCTGAAATGCATCTTTTGTCCCATGATATTTACGTTCTTTATACGATGCACCCTTCTATTGTTACTAAAAGTTGGCTTGAATTTGTATTGAAAAGTCCCCCTTTTTTAGCACTTAGCATCATAGAGCAGCATAGGGTACATCTATACAGCCTGTGGTAATGAGCTTCCCTGACTGGACTGACAGACTTTAACTTGTGAAGCTCACACTAGTGCTTTAAAAATAACTGTGTAGACAGTACTCTGAAGCCATGGCTCAGGGTGGAATTCAGGCTTGGAAGCCCTCCCTGCCCCCCCCCCCAACCCCACCCTAGGCTTCCAAACCTGAGCTCCAACCTGAACCACATCTTCTACCACTGTCTACACAAGTGTTTATGCCAGGAAAACTTATGTTGCTTAAGGGTGGGTTTTTTCACACTCTTGACTGACAAAAGCCTGCATAAGTGCTTCTGTAGATAAAGACCATGGCTTGGACAATCATCTAGTCTGACCAACTGAATAACCAGGGGTTGACATAATTTTTCAGATCAGGTTCTGCAATGAGTACCAGCAGAAACTGTTTGGCATTCGGCTATCAGATGTCACATTTGTGCCCCCTCATGCCAACCCCTGCCCCTCCCCTCACCAGGGGCAGAAGTAGTTCTGGCCCCACTCTCCACCTGCCCTGGGGAGGGGGGGTCTGTACCTGTAGGGAGGGCAGGGCACATAAATCCCTCCTCCTCCCCCGACATTTCCCCTCCATTGCAGTTACCCAATGTGCAGCAGCTGATGGTCCCCTGCAGCAGCCCTGCAGTCCGGCTCCAGCTGGAACAGGACAGCCTCTCCACCACCGCCACCCCCTGCCTGGGAATCACTCAGCGTCTCTCTTACAGCAGCTCTGGGTTGGGTATTAAATACCTTCCTTGGCCTCAAACATAGACGGGCCTCAGAGTTTACTCCAGGGGCATCGCTGGCGCTGAGCACAGAGGGCCTGAGCCCAGAGTGTCCAAGCCAGTGCCCTGAGTCCCGAGCCAGCAATGCAGGCACAAAGAGGTGTGCCGGCTCTTTTAAGTCTCCTGCTCTGCAGCATGTAGCTGAGGCATGTGGTGCAGAACAGAAGAGGAGGGAAAGTTATATCTCTTCTCTCAGGTAAGTGGCAGGCAGCAGCGGCTGCCCTGGGTCAGGACCTGCAGTGGCTGGCCCCAACCCAGGTGGGCAGAGGGAGGAGGCTGGTTATGGCATCTGGCGCTGGCCAGAGACTGGCAAGGCCAAAGGCAGGAGCTGGCCTGGGACTCGGGATCAGTGGGGCCAAAGGTAGGAGCCGGTCTGGGGCTGCCAGGTGGCAGTGGCATCAGAGGCCAGGGTCCAGATCTGGCCTGGGAGCCGGGGCCAGTGGCAGGTGCCAGATCCGGCCTGGGGCTGGTGGCAGCAGCAGGGGCTGGGAGTGTGGTAGAGGGATGTGGTTTCAGATAAGGGTCAAGGTGGGTGAGCCTGGGGCTATGCAGGATATGCTGGTACGCATATGAGCCTTTGAGGGAAGTTTTTTGAAAGCTTAGGTGCTCATGAGTACTTGAGTACCACTTATGTTAATCCCTATGTATATCACAGGAGACCAATGCTCAGCACCCACACACTAAACCCAACAACTGTAGTTAAACCAAAGTGTTACAGCCCACAGGAGACTAGTCTAGTGTATGCTCCAGATAGAGAAGAGGGGGGATTCAAGGTCATCAATGAGCAAAGCTCCTGCAATGGCAGAGAAATAATTCAATGAAATGCACTCAAATAATCCTGGCAACCAACCCATTCCCCCACACTGCAGAGGAAGATGAAAAAACCCAAGATCGCTGCCAATCTGACTTGAGGAAAAATTCCCTCCTGATCCCACAGATGGTGATCAGTAGATCTTGAGCATGTAAGCAAGAACCAGCCAGACAACCACCTGACAGAATGCTTGGTACCACCTCAGAGCAGTGGCCCATCCCATCCAGAGTTCCATCTCCCGTTGTGGCCACATCTGGGGTTTCAGAGAAAGGAGATTTAAAAAAACGAAACCTGAAGAAACACATCTGGAATACGCTGGAGGGAAAACAATCTCTTCCTGACCACTGTAGGTAGCCAGCTGAAGACCTGAAGCATAACATTTTAGGAACATAAAACAAACTGGAAGTAACCCCCAGGTTTATTGAGCCCTGCCTCCTACCATCACAAGTAGCCACATCATACAACCACACTCATAAATTTATCTAGCTCTGTCTGAAAACTAATTAAGTTTTTTGCCTCCACAACTCTTACTGGGAGGGTGTTCCAGAACCTCACCCCTTTGATGGTTAAGACTCTTCTAATTTTCAGCCTATATTTGTTCAGGCTCTATTCAGTTATTCAGCTGAGTCTAGGAACTGTAAGGTGTCATTTGCTTATACTAGAACATCAGAGGGCAAACATAAACAGAGTTTCTGAATTCTTCATTAGAAGAATTCCAGAAACATTTATTAATATGCATTTAACTAGTATCTATTCTAGTCTAAATGGCTATTTAATGCAAAGTTTTGTTTTAAAAATTGCCTAAACAAATATATGGCAGAGCTATTCTAATTTGCTGAGTATATAGTACACATTGAAGAAAGAAAGAAAGAAAGAAAGAAAGAAAGAAAGAAAGAAAGAAAGAAAGAAA
>ML685797.1:5184179-5196679 GCA_007922175.1 Pelusios castaneus
AAAGAAAGAAAGAAAGAAAGAAAGAAAGAAAGAAAGAAAGAAAGAAAAGTCAATTATGTGATTATTGTAACGTATTTTGTAAATAATGCATTTTTTAAAAACCGGTGACATATTTATTTGAAAAACCTTAATAGCTCTGTTATAGTTCCATTCTCCTGGGTAAATGCCAGTATATATTATATTATATATTTCTAACAAAACATTCATCCAGACAGAGCAGGGTGGATTGATCTAAATTACAAATTGTAATCATGATTTAAATTATCAGGCAGGAAACCTTGATTTTGAAAACTGATTTTGATCTTGTTTTGCACTTCTACTTTTAAGTTATTTCCTTATATCAAGGATCATTCACATTGGTTAGAATAAACGCTCATTCACATGTGATGAATTGTCAATTTTGCTAAATTTTATTCTTTTTACTATCCAGGAGGATAAACCATGTCTATACACATTTATTTAAGCAATTATATATATTTTAACATACATTTATTCAGAATCTTAATTTTTAAATTTTTAATTATTTTAGAAAATGGTGATGGCATACCTCTTATTAATAAGACTTTTTTTTTTACTCAGGATTTATGTCAAGCTGCATATGGGAGGCAATTGGAATTCAATTAAGATGTATAAAACCAGCATTGTAAAATAATTTTAATAATTAAATAAACTATCTTAAATGTGCTGCACACACAACAAAAAAGTAAGTGTATCAAAGTTAACTGGTTTATTAAATAAAGGAAGTATTACTGTACTTAGTGAATTGACAGACTGTTTCTTGTTACCATGGGCCAGATTTTCTAAGACACTTGGGCTATGTCTACACTGGCAAGTGAGTTTGAATTAAGGAAGCTTAATTCGAACTAACTTAAGCCTTGGCCACACTAGGCTTTCATTAGTTCGAATTAAGAGCTTCCTTAATTCAAACTAATAAATTCAATTATATCTTTCGAACTAACGCTTAATTCAAACTAGTTAGTTCGGCTTAATTCGAACAAGTTAGTTCGAATTAAGTCAATGTGGCCATGTTAGTTCGAACTAACTGCTTAGTTCGAACTAACCGGCACATTGAGCTTAATGCAACTGACTAATTCGAACTAAGCAAGTGCCATGCATGGCACTTGCTTAGTTCGAACTGAAATTCCAGTGGGGCCATGCTAGTTCGAATTCAGTTAATTCGAACTAACTAAAATTAGTTCGAATTAGTTAGTTCGAATTAACTAATTCGAACTAACTTTGGTAAGTGTAGACATAGCCTTAGGTGCTTAAAGATATCAATAAGTAACAAGTGGGATTGTTTCAGACAGGCAGACACACAGACCGGGAACATGGGAAGTAATTTGATTAGGCTGCAGCTAAACTCATATGGGAACTATCAATCAATAACTTATATAGGGTAGATTATCATTCCTTCTTTATTCACTTCCACAGCTGGTCCCCAACCGGTTGCTGGTTCCCATCACTTACCCCTCAAGTTAGGGCTAAGGAGCAGGGAAAAAATGGTTCTCGACTTAGAGTACTAGACATTAGGCTTCCTGACCCTATTCCCCATCTTCTTTAGGGGATGTGTAGGGATTGCTGTTTGCCAAAGGCTGGGACTGGCCAATGGGATGGATCACTTAACAATTACCTATCCTGTTCATTCCCTATGAAGCATGTGGCATTGGCTACTGTCAGAAGTTAGGACGCTAAACTGACGGACCATTGGTCTGACCCACTATGGCTGTTCTTTTGATGCCTTTCCCATAATCCAATTCTGATTCTTGTTTACGGGATCTTTACAGAATGAGTACCCGCACTGGACACCTGCCAAGATATAACAATCTGAACCTTGCCTTCTGATTTGCCCTATGGGATGTCTGGGCTGCTGTGCGGAAAAAAAATCAACCCTGCCCTGACCCATCAGGCAGTGAGGGAAAGATTAATTTCCAGTAAAACACACACAGACACACACACACACACAACTAGCCTGATGTCCCCAGTAGGCGAAAAGCAAAAACAAAAAGAAAACCTGATCCTACAGTGTAATCTCTGGGGTGATCAGTTCTAATTGGACTTAGATCTCCCATGAGCAGCAGAGAAGAGGTAAGGGAAGGCAGAATGTCTCCCTAAACAACTGCCCAAAGGTCTCTCCCAGAGGAAAGGGAGATCCAGATAGAGAAGCATTGCCCTCTCTCTGTGGGGGAAAGTCCTAGGAGTCCCTAGGGCTGAGCTGGCCCAGGAGGGTGCATCAGACTGCTGGAGGAGGCAGGTGCCACCTCAGAGAGTGAGTATGACCTCGCTACATGTAGCCACCAGAAGGTGCCTTGTGGTGAGCAGACAACCTTCACGCTGCCTTAACCCAGATAGTGACCTTGACACACTCACTGGAGAAGGGGGGCAGAGGAAGTGGCCAGACTCTAGTGCCCTGCAAAAGAGCCCAGTTGCATGGAGCGGCTTGGGCTTCTCCAATAACCTCTCAGCACATCATAGGCCTAAGTCCTGACCACTAGGTGAAGCTCCCCTACCAACCACCCTGCCCAAGTGCACAGGAATGGCTTATTTGAGCCCCACTAGCTTGCTTCCACTGCTTCCTGGTCAACTGCCTCCCAACTCCTGAAGAAGAATGAACTCTTTAAGGAGCCACTACCCTTTTTTACAGTCAGTCCAGAAAAAGCCCTCTTTTCTTGCAATTGTGGTGGTTGCATTTTCAAAAGTGCCTAAGCAGGTTAGATGCCTAACTTCCTCTGACATCAAAATCAATAGGAGTTAGAATCCAATCTGACAGGCATTTTTGAAAATCCTGCTGGGAACCTATCTGTATCTTTAGGTTCTTGAATACCTCTTTTTAAGATCTGACACCATGCCTTTCTTTTTTTTTTTTTTTTTTTTTTTCAGAATTACTAGAACTCCTCCTTTCCCACCTGATTATTATTAAAAGGGGTTGTCTTCAGTGGAGTGTTATTTCAAGTGGTCTACAGTTTAGTTATCTCCTTTTGAGTTAGCTTAGCTCCAGAGAGAATGTTCACACTGCAAAACAATATGTGAGCTACAGGAGTGATTGCATTAGCTACACAGAATGGCATCCTCAACTGCATTACTAGCTCCAGGATCGGCAGCCCTTGAGGTTTAACCCATATCCCCTGATGGCCCTGGTAGCTGGAGTCTAAAGCACCACTTAACTCAAGCTAGATATCATTGTGTGAGCAGGATCAGACAAGGGGCAAGAGTCAAGTTATTCCTCACGCTAACATTACAGTGAAGACAACCCTATAGATGGGAAGAGGAAAACAAGCTTTGTTGCTTTTCTAATTCCTAACAGGTTTCTCAACTGTGAATGAACTAATACAAATGAAGACAATATTCCCTCTGTACTTGCTAGCTTAATTGAAACATAAAGCAATGTAGGCAGAAGCTTTTGTGCACAACATAAACCAAAAGAACTTACATTTGGTAAACACAAATGCCAGTATTTTCTCCTTTGCAAAGATAAAAAATTACAGAGTTATTTAAGGCAGTAAAAGTTTTGGCCTTTACACAGATTGTCAAGCTTTCAAACTTAATTTTAAGCAGTTTTCTTTTAAAAAAAGAAAAGTGTATTTAACTTAATTAAAATGTGATTTAAATAAAAACATTTAGATTTTATTTTAAAAAAAAACCCAACAATTGAGTCTTATCCATCCTGCAATAAACCTAAATACAAAATAAATATTGATTTAAGTACTATTAATTGGTATGCCTTCAAAGAATATGCTAGGCAAAACTTCAGTTAACATTAGAACATGGTAAATTTTACACTGCTTTGAAAATTTACCTCTAAAGTTTCTTATTTATTGCAGTCTTACATTCCTCATGGAACTACTCGCATGAATAAGGGACACAGGATGAGGCACTTACACTGAAAAAACTAACTGTACCTCTTGACAACGTGGGGCAAGAAAAATATATATATGAAACAAAGGGTTTACCTTAACTTTGGAACGCATGCTTTTTTTGAGACTATAAAACCAGATTCTTCGTGTTTTATTTTTTTCAGCTAGATACAAAGAACTTTTACTGTATGATTCTCACTGCATTTAAAGTCTCACTTTAGAAAGCACTTAAGCACATGCTTATCTTTAAGCAAATGATCTTGCCAATTTCTATTAGATACACCACGTAAGCATGCATTTAAGGCCCATTAAAGTAATGCATCTTTCACCCTGTAAGTGCCACTATTTTAAATATATAGTAATAAGATATTGTTCCATATTTCCCATTATAAAGACGACTTTATAAATCAGATAATAAATTCATTTTTAAATTAAATTTACCATATGAAATCTGATTTTAAGGATATTTTTCAATTTAACAAATTTTTTAAAAAGTCATCATTTATAGTGTATTTATAGCAGTCCTAAATTTAAACTTCAATTTGATTTTGCAGGGTGTTATTCCATAACTTAGGGTCTTAAAATAAATGACAGATATTCAGTTTTAAGAGAAAAACAAACAAGGAGTCCTGTGGTACTTTTAAAGACTAACAAATTTATTTAGTGCATGAGCTTCCATGGGAGAAAATCTCACTTCGTCAGACATTTTGTAGATGGGGAACTTACAGAATAGGAGGAAAATAAATGCAGAGAAGAGTAAATCACATGATCAGGTCAGATTGTTACAGTTTTAAGAAGAGCAGTTGCTCATGCCTTTTCACACAAATAAGTCCTATACTTAATTTAAGGTAACTTTGTTCTGAGTGGTTATGCAGTAAATGATGAATAATATTTGACTGTGAACATGTCATGTATTGTACTCCATGGTATTGATAAAACTTGGTATTTTTCATTTATGTTCACATGCACCTAAAGAATCAAGAACTACATAAAGGATGCCTCAGAATCTATATTTTATATTGTTAATGCTGATTCGTTAGGATTTAAATAACAAATTCTAAGTGATGCCATATAACTAAATTAGAACAAGCACAAATTCATTCTCACACTCATATGCCTACTCTCTTCTTACTCAATTTACAGGTATAGAAGGGAAAGCAGGCACATTAGAGCAGCAGGCATACTAACAAATCTTTTTGCAGAAGGCAATTGACTAGGGAAGTGAAAATTCAAAACCCAGTAGCAGTCAACTACAGGATAAAAAGTTAAAGTTTTTAAAATAAATAACAGAAACATACAAAAGACTTTATAAAGCATGTAAACAGACACAAATATCAATTTTTTTACCCTAATGGAATACTTTTCATGATAATTTAAATTCACCCTTTTATTTTAATATCTAACTTTAATATTTAATGGGGCTTAAATACATGCTTCAGTGGTTTGTCTAACAGAGATTGGCAGGGTCACTTTAAATATAAGCATGTGCTTAAGTGCTTTGCTGAACTTAGACCTCAAATTCAGTGAGACTCACATAGTAAAGATTTTTTGTATCTATCTTATCTGAAGAAAAAAATTAAGGATCTGACTTTATAGTAGCAAAAAAGCATGATTATTAAAGTTAAGGTAAACCCTATGTTTCATTTATATAATTGGTGCCCCACATAACTTACCCACTAAAACACATTTAAGAGACATTAAACCTACAAGAACAAGGGAATTCTGAATTTAGACCAAACTCCATTCTTAATTCACTACTTTGTGTGTAGAGTATTTCAACACAAAACAATATGTGACATACCACAATACTGGGAATCCTTGCAACAGCTGGGTGGAATAAAATTAATGCATCAATCTTACTATCTCCTTGCTCTTGGTTAAGATAGAATTTCAATGTTTCTGAACATATTTTGTCATTTACATTTCATTTTGCACTCTGCGAGTTTGTTGTTTCTTTCCTAAAGGGATTATTCCCATGCTAGGGCACAAAAAATGAGCTTGGACATGAAGAATTTCAGAACAATTCCTTTACTGCAGAGGAAGCTGTGGAAATTATACTCCTGATTCCAAATGGGACTTCCACATCTTAAATCTGCAGCTCTCCTATATCTGCAGGGACTGTGGGAGATCCAGTAAAGGAAGGAAATTTTTCATACCCATAAATTGGGGTTCTGCGATATAACATTCAACAGTCTAACCAATAGGTTTTACTTTGCTGTTTGAACTTGCTAGGCAGAATGATTATCCACTTTAAAATCTTTAAAATCTCTAAAAATCTCCTGCTGCACTCATTCTGCAGATTCAGATTTCTGCTTCTCTTCCATTGTACTGAATGGGAGCCTAAGCTACAGAGGGCCAGAGTTTTTCCCTGTTTATTATGAATCCCAGTCTGAATTCAATTCACACGGGACACTGTGTCTCAAGTGGCTGACTGTGACAACCTCTTCTTCCCCAGCCAGAAATCCCCAAGGCAGATATATTCACTATGTGCCTGTCTACTCTTAAAATGTCACAGTGCAACAGCTGTACCACTGTAGCACATCAGTGTAGGCACCACCTACAAACAGGAGGTGTTCTCCCATTGGTACCGATAATCCATCTCCCAAAGAGATGGTAGGTAGGTTGACTAGGAGAATTTTTCCATTGATCGAGTGCTATTTACATGGGGACTTAGGTCAGCTTAACTACACTGTTTAGTGGTGTGAATTTTTCACACCCCTTACAGATGAAGGTATGCCAACTTAATTTTCTAATGAAGCCCATGCCTAAGATCTTGCTTTCATTGAGGGCTGCTGATTCCTCCAAAAGATTTTTTGTGAGTACTTAGGGCTGAAAAAAGACCACAGGGATGAAGGATTGGAAATGATCTTGTCTGAAATTCAAATAAAGGTACTTGCAAAAGAAGCATTAACATGTGATGGTACATATCTTTTAGATTTATAGGCATGAGAAGTTTGGCCCACTGAATTCCACATGTACGAGACCAAAGGATTCCATCTTAAATTTTTTGTACTGAATAAAATTATTTGACCTCTTGAGACCTAGGGCTGGATGGTTCCTCAACATCTTTTGATAACTGTAAAAGAGAGAGAAAAAAACTCTTTTTCCTTGTCACCCCTGAAGGATTGGACAGATGTGCCTCCAAATCCAATACCTGATGTATGATTTCTGTTACCATGTGGGGTTTTATTTGTTGTTTTGTTTTTTATTTGGTGTGGAGAAGTAAAGGAAGCAGAGAAGGGATCCAGCAAAGTGTCTGAGAAAGAAACTCTGTATCATTTTTCAGCATAGATAGGAACTACCAGCCTAAAGTGATTTTCAACCTGCTCCCTCTGACTCAGTGAGTTTCAGAATCCTAGAGGAATTTCCATGTGAACGAAAACACTGGCTGAGAAGCAAAATACATTGTGAAGACTTGTGCAGCTTTGCATGTCAGTATCCAACCAGGATAGCCTTGATGTTGACCTTAGGGGAACAGGAAGAGCCAGTCCCAATCCTTACAGGAGTTAGGAAGCAAACCCTGTTTGGGAGCTTTCTTGCAAGGAATAATATTTAGGATTATTTTTCATGGTCATATCTTCCCTGAAAGAATAGGTCTTAATGGAGCATAGCTCCAAAGTCACTAAGCCATGGATTTAGGCAGAGAAAACTATGAATTACAGTGGTGTCTGCCATCACAGTGTGTATTAACCAAGTCCTCAGCAGCAGTTCATACACAATGGTTAGTAATGAGAAGAAAATTAGTGGCCGCTAGGGCAAAAGGCTTTACGTTTCCAGGTGCCTTCTGTCATTTCCACATGCAGAATCCACTCTTCTGTCCTCAAAGTCCAAAATAGAACCACTAGCGTTTAATTAAATTGAGGATCTTCTAAAGGCCCCCCGTTTGGGAGTGGGGGTGGGGTAAACAAACTGCCTTAAGTAACTATTTGAAGCTAGTAGCAACAAGAGAACAAATGGCTAATCCTGGAACCTCTCTGACTCCCACCTCACACGGTTTAGGTTACAAACATGGAGATGATTATTCATTTATTCTAATTTATAACATAAGCCCATGTTAAGCACTATTATCATTATTTATATTACAATATTGCCTAGAGTTTCCAATCAGGAATCAAGGCCTTATTTCATTAGTCACTATGAACATATATAATCACAAACACCCTGTCCCACAGACCTAGCAATCTTAATTGGAGAAAACAGGTGGATAATACAAGCACATGTACGCTATAAAGACAACTATAAACTTACAAAAGAAATCAATAACTTTTCCCAGCCGGTTCTCAGAGCAATTTCCATCCCCCTTACTCCAACAACCAGTGCACCCCTTTTGAAGTAGCCAGGGAAAAAAGCCAGGCTTTGCAGAATTTCCTGAATGTCGGCACACTTGGGCTCTATTGCACTAAGGGAGAGACAGTTATTTCCAGATTTTCCACATCAGACCCTTCACTGATAAAGAGGTACTGTCAATCAAAAACTGGTTCAGTTCTGCTCTCTGAATGGATATAAGTCTTTGGTGGTGGGCCCCAACCACTGAATCTGAGGTGTTGCTAAGCATCCTGGATTGTGACTGCTCGCTGTCTGATGCTATGGGTCACTCAATCAGACTCCTCCTGGTGCAGACCATGTGTCTGCTGTGCGACCCTGCAGCATGGTTGATGGCACCTTGGAACCAGTGCCTCAGTCACTTAGACGCCTTTCCCCCAGGGCCCATCTGGCAGTTATTACTCTTTTTCCCCCCTCTGTTTCCACTCTTCATAGACACCATGGCAGTAGAGCTTTGGAGACCCAGGTTAGCAAAATAATTCCTTAAACATACACATTTTACTCTTTAGGGCTATGTCTACACTTGTAAAGTTAAGTTGACTCTGTTAAGTCTACTTAACAGCAGACATAGCCGTCCACACTGGCTTTCGAGTCAACTTAATAAGGTCGACCGCGCTATTCCCCATCCACACTGGATTTAAGTCGACCTAAGAAGTGGATTTAAAGCTTAAGTCGACCTTCAGAGGTGGTGTTATTAAGTCGACTTAAGGAAGTGCTTACGTCGACTTAATAAAAGCCCAGTGCGGCTTTGTGTAGGTCGACTTAAGCCTCCTTAAGTCGACCTAAATTGCCAGTGTAGATGCACCCTAAAAGCATGAAAGAGTTACAGATTATGAAAAGAAAGAAACTCCTGAATGCAATCCATAATCAGTGTGATTTTAGCCCCTTTTTGTGAGTCCCTGGGTTTGGCCCAAGTCCTGAATGGAGGCAAAACCCTTTCAACCTCCACTACTCCACCAGGACCTGCTATTTCTGTTGATTGAACAGCTCCCTAGCACCTGGAGCTCCACTTCTTTTTTAAAAAGATGCTTTCTAACAAGTGGCCAGACTCAGATACTCCTCCCACCCCTCCACCCCCAAGCCAGAGCAGGGTTATTGCAAACCTTCAACCAGGTACAATCTCATTGTTCACATGAGAGGTTCCATGAGTTAAGAGTCATTAAAAAAGTGAATGGCCTCTCATTGTCCTCCCAGTGGCTCCCTCTGCAGTAGTTCGCTGTAGTGGTGTCAAATGCCCTTTTCTAGATATCATCACACACAGTTTGCACACAAGAGATCACAACTAGGATTTCAACACAAAACACCTGATGGCTGGCAGAGTTTGGTACATCACATACTGGATGACATCAGCACATAGAGGTTTACCCAAATCTGTCATACCCTCACGTAAAACCAAGGTGCTGCCAATTCAAAATTTCCAAACGAAGCTGTTCTGTTGTCACAGAAGAATAGAGGTGGCCTCTCAGACTGACAGGGTGCAAACCATTTGATGCTGATAGGTCAAAATGACCCTCGGCAATTACAGCTGGAGTGAAATTATAAACCACCAGATTAAGCACTCTTTGCAAAAAAACAAAACAAAACTGATAATGGAGTATGCCATTTCCTATGCTATAGACTTGATCCTATAAGGTGATAAGCAATATTGCTCTGATCTGATAAAACATTTAATCGTGTGCTTTAATTCAAGCACATGAACAATCTTAGTAATTAAAGATAAGCACTCGCTTAAGTGGTTCACTGAATCACAGCCATAATATGGAGCACTTTGCAAGACTGTGCTCTAGACAAAGTTTCCAAATGATTTTAAGTTGTAGCCGCATGTAGGACTATTACCATATTTCAGTCTCAAAATGACAAAGACATGGATAACTTTAGTGAAGTCTTCACCTGAAAGTAAATTTTACAATTTTCTCACCTTCAGTTTAAAGAAAGTAACCTCCCAGGCTCCTAGTACTCTGCCTGATAGCAGAGGAAAGCATGAATATCTATGGCTATGATTATCATAGGTTCATAGATTTTAAGGCCAGGGACTATTTTAATAATCCAGTAATATATCCTGCATAACACAGTCCATTCACACCCAGTATGTATATGTAAGTTGGGTGCCTAACTCCCTCAGGCTCCTTTGCAAATAATAGCCTATATTACCAAGTAGTTTTTCTTTACTATAATTAATTTTGTATTGAGCAGTTCTTTACAATAAACTATAAAAGTATATCAATTTACAATGCAAAAGCCTGCTTATGGTGGGGTGTGGGGGCGGGGGATTTTTTTACACCAGAATAAGGATAACGTGTATCAGGCCTCCAAATTTAGACCCTGATTTTACTTTTCTATTCATAATTTAGAAATGTATGGAATAGTTGCCCAATAGTATCCATGTATTATAAATAGCCAGTAGACCTTTTGTTCAGAAATTATTCTTTTTAAGGAACAATTATGCAACTGCCTAAAAGTAGTTTAACAACATTTTTAGTTTGAAATTTATAATGGTCACGCTAGATTGACTGTGTCCTAATTCTGTGGTGTTCTCTATATGTCTATAAACACATTATAATACACTCTAATCACATGGTCACCTACTCTTTCTCAAATTAGATTATACATCTTAAAGAAAACCAAGCACTTATGACAATGCCTATATCAATTAAAGACTCAACATCACCAAAGGGTGAAGTGCTGGCACAAAGAGCCAGAGTTCGCGTGCAAAATTGGGCATAAGCCATCACCAGAGAGGGACTGGGTCGAAGTGATAGCCAGGCAACATGGAGAACATGGGGTGGAGTAGGAGGAAGAAAACAGAGCCAGCACTGGCAGGAACAGAACCAGCAGAAGTTATGAGAGAAAGAAAGGATGAGACTCAGTAGAAGAAGAGACCAAAACAGCAGGAGGAGCGAGACATCAGGAAGAAGACAAGGTAATTATTTCACAACATTAAAATAAATGCCCAAATTAATAAAATGAAAACTGAGTAATTCAGAGGTCAAAACCAGTAACATTTATTGCCCTTTGGGGAAACAGCTCTTGCACATTTGGTATACTGCCTGGAGCTACTCTGGACAATATTTTACCATTACTGCACTCAGAGCCAGTAGTTTTATTAATTAATCTCTCATATCCAGTATCAAACTTTACATGATGAATAAAAAAAAAAATCATGGATACTTGCTACTAAGGAATGCAACACTAAATGTTTAATCCTGTCTTAAATTGCCCCCATTGCTCCACAGTTAAGGAAGCTACTATTATTTCAAGGGGAGTATATATTCACACTTGAATGCAGACATATAATGTTATTTTGAACCCTGTGTTGTCTTCCAAGTACAGAGTCTCTTGCTCTGCCCAACGTGACTTCCATACACTGCTATTAGGCTCTGAAGACCTTCAGACTGTCTTCTGACATCTTAACCTGCTTGAGAGAGTTGGGATTTGGAAAAGGAAAGAGGCATTTCTTCCTTAACTGACAGTCCTACTTACAGAATGTTTTAAACTTTATGCTCAATGGGCTGATTTTTTCCTCTATGATGGACAAGCACCATAAATGATCTTCTTGCTCATCTCATAAAAATGTGCTCATTTTATGTTAAGGGGTTCTTTCTATGTACACTTACACACATCTCCTTTCTGCTCTGGAGCCTAAAAGACAACAATAGATTCAGTTTACTTACTTTGTAAGCCGCTGAAATGATTTTTCATTGAAATGAAGAAATGATACAAAAGAGAGTCTTCTTTTGTACCAAAAACCTTTACTACTTTCCACTTTTGTCAATCCTGTATACAAACTATTAACCCAGAATAATTTATTTTGGTATTTTTCTCAATTTAAACATCATTAAAATAGGTTTCACACTTTCAGTTGGAATAGAGTGCAAAAAACAAAGTTTTGGTTCAATTTTTCAGTGCAGGCTCTATTTTTGTGTTATGATAACTTTATCATTTCTCTTTACTTTAGAGCGTTCTTTGATACTAAGGACCATCAGTCTTGGTATCAAGCTCCTGCCTGTTCTGGTTATACCTATGAAAATGCTCTCTTTATCACTGTATCTGACGGTACTTCTTTCTCATTAACATGAACCCTCCATCATGGAATCTTATGAAATTCAATTCTAGGAATCCTATTCCTTTTATATCTACTCCAGCTTCTTCTTCTTGGTCTTATTACTTCTATTTCTGCCTTTAAATTCTACACTGATAATCACATGCTTTTCAAGAATCAAAATCTTTCTCATTTCCCTTTCTTGTCTTTCTGCTTTAACCAAGTTCATTTAGCTTACCTGTCTGACTGAGAGAAATGCTTCTAGGGGCAAAAAGAATATCAACAAT
>ML685797.1:5201679-5204179 GCA_007922175.1 Pelusios castaneus
TGGGTAAAAAACCATATAAAACATGTGTAAAATTTTCTAAGAATTGTAACTAATATTATAAATTTCTAGGGGATAACATTATGCTTTGTGCAGACATGTGGACAATTTAAGGGAGGTGCAATAAGAATATCTTAAAAACAAATTATGTGCCATCTTTATTCCTATCAGTCTTCAACTCTTGACACGGATGAGATAGTTGTGGATTCTTATGTCACATTTCTGGAAATATGAATACACGAGGGGAGCAGAAGCACGTTCACACGTCTGAAGAGTGAAAGAAAAAGTTCTTAGTGGTTCAATAACTGAAGTTATTGCCTAGGACTTACAATCACATGGTTCTCATAAATGTCTAATTTGAGATTTCAGGTAGGGGGAGAGGGAAATCAAAATGCTGTTATTTTCCATTCTTCTTTTTAGAATATTCATAAATATTAAACGTTCTATGTTAAAACCATTTTTGCATTACAGCATACGATGTTTACTTCAGAAAACGTTACATTAAGTAATAATGAAGTGTTATTTGTAAATGAAGTGTTAAAACAAAAACAAAAACAAAAAAGCATTAAAAAGATTATTTTAAGACAGGCACCTGAAATACCTTCCTATGAGTAAATTCACATAAAACATTTGAAAAGATTATATTGGTGGAACTGACTTAATGAATACTCAAAATGCAAGCTCAAATCTACCCTGCAAAGCAATCACATTTTTAGCAACTATTTTGACCTTAGTGACACAAACAATTAATTCTACAAACCTAATATCAAAATAAAATTCTACATCTAATGCAGAGTAATTTGTCAATGTATTTAATCAAAATACACTATTTCCATGTATTATATATTCTAGTACCTAACACTGATTTTAACAGATTAAAAATAAGAGTATGATTTTTCTAACTATTCATTTTCTGATAACAACACAAAATTAAAATAAGAAGAAAACTTTGAACTGGTTTCATCCATTGTTTCACATTTTCAATATTAAAAATATATGTTCATGTTAACAATATTTATAGGTTGATAAATATCAGCACTAGGATAAAAAGTTGCTTACAGTCTAGCCATATATCTTTAAAGCCGACCCGTGGACTTGTGACAGCACCCAATCCATTTATCACCAAGTATATATAACAATATATTATAGAATACTGTCAATCTGTCTTGATACATGGATGAAGAATGACTGTCTGATTTAAGTCAAACTTTCCAAGCTGTAAGGATAGAGCAATATAATTAATCACGCCAAAATCAGGATTGTCCAAACTCCAAAAATATTCTACAAAAAGCCTCAATGGAGACTGATATTTTAACTTGGTTTACTTTAGCTACATCTACCAGTTTCTGATCGGATATCTGAACAAGACGTCTCAGCTAAATGAGCAGTCCTATCTTATTAAGGAATTTAAAGTAATCTCAGTTGTTCCTTGTATACAAGCATCAATCATCACATTTAACTTTAACCAGTAAATATTCAAGCCAAGTTGAAAAGCTCATCTCTTAATTCTACTTTGCTTAATTACCTGTTCTGATGTATTAGCAATACTTTAGCTATCTGTCCAGTTGCAGGAAATATGTTAAAAGCAACAGCAGTTCACATTATTACTTACACGTAAGAGAGAAAACCACAATGAACTTGATTAGTCTATTTTAAAGCCCACATTAAGGTGATTCAGGGGAGACAAAAATAAAATTAAGTTGTGACAATACACTCTCTCTGCCATAGAATATTAAAAAAATAAAGAAAAATAAATACGGATTTATTTTACTTTTAAATGTCTGTCTGGTAACTCACATAAGAAAAGTAATGATCTAGAAAGATATTATTTTTCTAACAATAAAAACAGCTTGCATTTTTCTTTTAAATAACATTTAAGGGGGGAAAATGTAAGTACAAAGGTATGCAAATTACCTAAAGGACATCACATTCCATATTTACTCATGTTTCATGTTTTACATCAACATGTTCTACAGAAGAATTTATACACCAAACTCAGGTGGTATTTAAATCCTGTGGTGCAGACCCTATCATAAAATGCCTCCTGAGTCCTATTAAGTGTACCCACAGTTTTACTTTGCCTGTCTGCTTATTTAAGATATAATCACAGTTTTGAAGACAAGATTGTCACTTCTAAGCCTGTCCCCTCAGAACCTGTCTGTTATTAATACTCCACTGGATATTTTCATCTTCAATTGTTATTCTCTGTGGTCTTTGCAAATGCTATCTAGTGGAATCTGTGACTATCTGGACAAATGAGCTACAAACATCTAGGGCTGCTGCTTTGAGTAACAAGTAAGTGGTGTATTATTCTGCTGATATATTTTGTGGTGTAAAGTACTTCAGTTAAATTTGGGTTTTAAATAATTTTTACATAGTAAATGGACAATTTCTTAGCAGTTTAATAAATATTTAAACATTGTAACAACTTAAAAAATCCTAAATAAAGGCAATGGCATGCTTTTAATATGAAAATAATATAAAATGTAAAAATGATTTAGTT
>ML685797.1:5209179-5214893 GCA_007922175.1 Pelusios castaneus
TGAAAAGATACAGTTTTACTTTTCTCCCCTGCAGTAACCTGTTAAGTTTTGTGTGTTTTTTTTTAACCAGCAAAGTCACTGTATAGATACTTATTCTCTACACCACTTCCCTTTTGAAACATTAAACTGACACTGTAACTGACTGCACAAGATTGCATTTTCTCTTCCTAAACAACTTGAATTGAAAGGTTACTTAGTGTAACAATATTTACTTGCAGAATTGTGTTGTTACCAAGGGTATAATGGATGGTGGCTATGCAGGTTTACGCAAGAATGAGTGAAGCATGAGGCATTAGCCATGTGTTTGACATGTTTCAAATTGCTATAATCCAGCATTAAACACACCCAGCAATTCATGCCATTTCTTGCAGCCATAATCTTGAATAAAGCGTGCACAACCACTTATTATATAAATTAGTATATGACTCCCTTTTGTAGTCACAACAGTGCTTTTGTGTTTATTTTGCATCAAGATGTGGTCTTTTATTTGTACAAATAGCAGGATATAAAGACATAGCTCAATTAGACCTCCTTACTTTATGATAGGGTAGCACTGAATGCTAGACTTGTTTGTTTTATTTTTCCCTCTGAGGTATAGGTTTTGTTGGTGTAAAGTGTAGAGTGTGAAATATTTATTTCCTCGTGCGACTAGCAATGCTTTTATATCTTTGCAGGTCTGCGTCAACTCTGATGTTCATATGTGGTTCCTAACTTCTGAACAAAAGTACATACAGTACGTAAGATACCTGAACCACCACTAGAGGTCCTTCTCTCTAAGAGTAGTTATGCCTGTAATTGTATGTGCCACTCTTTTATATGGGGGATATTCTTGGTATTTTGGGCCTCAACCCGATGGTCCACTGGGTATTTTAACTGAGAAAATATCAAACTCTTACTCATTCACACCAGCTGTAAGATATTATTTTTAAAACATACAAGTAGTTTAATATTTCTTTTCCTGTAAAGGACACCATCTTCACAGAAGTAGGCAGAGGAAAATTTTGTAGATGACTGTATTGCATAACAATATACACAGAAACTTTAAACGTGGAAATTAATTATGGCTATCACAACTTCTCCAGAGCTTTAGAAATCAGAAAGACTTTTTCCTCCTTACGGCAGAAATGGTCTGAAATTGTGACTAATTTGTAACTTAAAAAAAAAAACCCTAAGAAAATATGCTTTAAAATCCAAACGTTCTGAACCAGAGTATTTGTAAGACATAAAAAGCAATAAAAAGTAACCTTTATTTAAAAGAAATGCTAGTGACAACATATTACAGTACCAGAGTTTGTTTGTTTAGGTATGCATTTACCCACAGAGATTCATATACAATATCACAAACGTATGATACTACATGAAATTCACTAAAGTAAACTTGAATTCTTATTTTTCTACTTTATAATATCTTTGCTAGAATTCTGCTTTTCAAAACTTGATGATATAGAAGTTAGAATGAAAAGCTTGGTTTAAATAAGGGTAACTGTGTGCTCTACTGGAATTAATTCATCATTAACATTAGGCACAATGCATTTGAAGTCTAGTGCTGGTATGCTAAAAGTCTTTAATACTTAAGATTGCCTAATAAATCAAAATGCCAAATATGAATGACATAGCTGAATGTATAAGAACAAAAATAGTTAAATCACAATGAATATTTTTAAAGATTTCGTTGTTGTTTTAACTAAAAAATGTTGTCTTTCAAGATATGATTTACACACAGGTATAAGTTACTACAATGGATTTTTTTTTTAAAAAGGTAAGTAAATGAATATTACTAAGTATAATAATAAGTCAATTGCTATTGACATTGTTTTATACAAAACACTTATAATAGATTTAATGTGCTAAAATATATTCAACAATTAACTCACAACTATATGAAAATACAAGGGTGGTCTCTGTTGTTTGAAAGGCATGAAGTATTTGCTCTGAAATCCAAACTGTCTTTACGCATTATATTGCAAGACATTTCATGCAAACTGAACTTCAAGTTCTGAATTACAATACCTATCTCAGCTTAAACAGACAGATATATACTACATTTGCTTCATTAAGCCTGCTCATCATCTCTGAAAAAAATATTTAGAATTTTGGTGGCAAAAAAGATATAATAATAAGGGCTTATTGAAGATAACGTAATTATGACATACGATAGTTATGATTAAAGTAACTGAAAATTAACAAGGGCAGTTTTGAGATATCGATCATCTATTACAAAACAGAAAATAACTAAGTTAAGAACATAAAATGCAAGCTAAGCAATCATACGATGAGTCCCTAATATTGTGTATTGAATATGTTGTTACAGTAAAACTGACCATTGAGATTTTATAATTGACTGTAAATAAGATTTATTATAAATGACTATAAGTCTCTATACAACAATTCTGATGTATAGTAAGTATACTGGTAAAGAATTATGTCATTTCTCTCTGTAGTGCAACCTTCTACCTTAACAGGTGAAATTGGCATAGATGTGAATGTTCTAGTTCAGGTAAACTCACCTTGTTTGTTTGTTTTTTATACTTAACTACAATTAAAAGAACAAATATTTTGACCAACACATTTATCTCCATACTATCAGCTTCAAATATTGCTGCTCTCTACATTATGTGTGTGCACCTGATTATCAGCTTGTGCTGCTTTTTCAAACTGCTACCTTATTCAAAGTACAGTATCATATTTAAATTATTCCATATTTTAATGTGTGGTAGTATCTAGATTCATGCCATTTCGGTTCATTTGGACTAATAAAAATGTCCTTGGCCACTCCTGAATGGCTGTAATAGATTTGATTTCTAAAATTCAGGAACGTACTGCAGCAATCGCCCCATCACAAAACAATATTCCAGTTTCCCAAAATACGAAGCAAATAGCTTTACATAGACCAATGATATATACATTATTAGAATGGATAGTATTGCAAAACACATCTGTAAATTATGTGCACGATAGTTAAAAAACACGCCTAGAGTGCATTACTACATCCCCCACACAAATGAATAGTCAATTTCATGATAGGGTTCTTATTAGAGGTGTTATAGTTTCGAAAAGCAAGCTTTTTCTCTCTTTCCTCCACTCCCCACACTCCCCACCTAACACCACTTTCACAGCCACCAAAAAAAAAAAAACCTCTTCAAGCTCTTGAGCATAAGGAGACTTTACTATTGTCAATGGATAATTTTATAGTGAGAAAGCATTAGGGCAGTAGGAAATAATTAGAACTGAGAGAGCTACGGAAGGCCTGCCTAGCCAATAGAGAGAGAGAGAGAGAGAGAGAGGGTGGGTGGGTGTGTGCGCACATGCACGCTTGCCAACTCATACACACAGAGCCCCGATTTTCTACCCAATTCCATTCACCTGAGCTCGTAACAGCCCTCATGGAAGTCTCTGCTCATCAGACTTTTTAGTATCTGCTTCTGTCATGACAGTACTTTAGCCTTGCCTGCCTGACTCACTTCTTTCCTTAAACCTCATGGTTACTCTGCTTCTCTCTTCAGTCTCCCACCTAAAGGCACACTTTGGGATCCCTTGCTGTTTTTCCTGCCCATAATGTAGTTCTCCCATAGATCCTCATTCTTCTGACCTTGCAGCACTTTCTACTTACAGAATATCTTTTTTTGGTGTGAAATGTGTCTTTAACTCTACTCTTTACCCCACCTCTTGTCTTCCTATTGGAAGGCCTACAGAAAAGGCAGTACACCAAACAAAATTTCTTCTACTAGCTTCAATTTAGTGAAAAAGGAATGTAAGCCTAACGTATGAATGCAGTGGTCAGTCCATATTTTTAAGGAAAACCCAGACTTTGAAGCTCTGGTGAGTAGCCTGTTACAGCTCTTCCTTTCATACATTAGCAATGGCTGGCTGCAAATTTTCTTATACACATATGGTAATCTTTGAAAATTATTAAGTCTTAAGACTTGCAATTCTCTATCTAAATGATATTATTCTGATTTGTCTACATTTAAAGCATACACAGTGGGGCTGTGCTCACGTCTTACTAACTCCATGGTTCTGAGAGTTACACAGAGAGACATGGAAGGGAGAATAGAAGCATAGAGTACATGCAAACCACGCGTTTGTCAAGTGTAAATAAGAAGTGATGCCAAGCTACATTTTTTGCTCTGCGCTCTCTGAAAATGCCACAGAGCTAGCACGGAAGTGGATATTCTCATTAACTTGCCCTGAATAACACAGGTGAAAAACACCTGTAACAGCAAATAACTGTTTTAAATTGCTCCAACTTTTAATATATACTTTGAAGAAATAGTTTGCCGGTGCATGAAACCTTTGGCCAAAATCTTAAGCACAGCTCTGTTCTAACAAACTTAATTAGGACCAAATCTGCACTAACAGTCATATAACAATTGCTGCTGCCAACCACTAGCAAAAATACAGTCTGTTAGCTGGAACCTTACTCTTGTATCATTATATATCTATACATGCACACGCACAAACTAAAACTGACGTGTGCATGTCTATGTATTACATAAATATACATGAGTATGATTATAGACTTACACTATATAGAGAAAATATTTTATTAATTAAACGTTATCTATACATTCATTTTTATAGAAGGAGAGTCAGTGTAAAAGAATTCTTTTTGGGCATCCTACTTTGCCCCTTTCCATAAGGCACAGCTTTGTTTAATCCCTTTTATAAATACAAAATTTTTATGGAAGTACCACTTTCTAATTCAAGAAGTTAAATACAATAATAGATGGGGACTGGTTTCTGAACACCATGCTGTAGGATAGTAAGAAAGCACCCTATCTCTCCCAGAGTTGCCACATCTTTTGCTAAAAAATGTTTAAATTATTGCTGCCCACGTAATTGGGATTAACTAAGACAAAGACGAAGGAACTACTGTATGTCTGTGCTTACTATGACAGCTAGGCTCTCTGAAAAACACCTCTGCCCCTTTCTAAAGCTTTTTTTTTTTCACAGCTTCAAACAGCACTAACAAGTTCTTTAAAACACTACAATAGCTTTGTTTCTTGTTCTGCTTTAATTAGCTTTCATGACGCCTGCTCTAGGTTTTGGGTTTTTTTTTTGTTTTTTGTTTTTTGTTCTTAAAGATTAAAATGTCTTCGAAAAAGGACTTTATAATACTAACAAGAGTCACTACAACTTCTTTAGAAGAAGGTGAGTGGATGTAAAGTTAATGATCGAAGCAGACACAAACCTCGCTAGCCACAAAATCCTGCCAAAGTAATACAGAGACATAGCTCATCATGACGTTTCCAGTTATTTCTAGCTGATTAGGGTCATTATGTTGGAGGGCTGATTTATGTTGTCATTCCCTCTCACCAGTCCTGCATCAATAGATCTTAATGAATTGGTAAATAAGGGTGAAGATTACACTTGACAACACAGAAACATTTCTCATTCATACCAGACAAGATTTATGTAACCAATTAGGACATAACAGGAGAAATTGGTCAGAAGAAAAATAATCTTTCCAGAAGAAAATTACCCAAGTCTAAACCTCTACAAAAACAGATAACCACTGGAGTTTAATATTGGTTCAATCACTACCAAAACACCTTGTTATTATTTTAAAGGAATATACTTCTCATATGAAGGAAAAAGTTTTCAGACAAATGTATTATAACAGTTTTTTAAAATGATTAGATAGATAGATAGATAGATAGATAGATAGATAGATAGATAGATAGATAGATAGATAGATAGATAGATAGATAGAT
>ML685797.1:5219903-5260940 GCA_007922175.1 Pelusios castaneus
AACCTGTATACAATGCAATAACAATTAAGAAAATGTTTAAAAGCCTGTATACTCCTTTGTATCCACAAAAGTTTATTTAAAAAACTTGATATCTCTGACATTCAAAAGTAGTTATAAATATGTTAATTAATTTTTTAAAGTAAAATATTTGCATCTACTTTCCTCCTCCAGGCTTTTGAACTTCTGAGGTCAACAAGGACAAACAATACCACTAGTGTCTCTTTGCAAAAAGCTGGGTTTGCTGTCTGCAAGTAATGGTATCATTTCCATAGCAACCCCCTAACTATTAATTTTCAATTAAAGCAGACACAAAGCGGACAGCCTGAGGCTGGCAGACAGTGTCAAGAGCCCATCTCTGTAGGCAACAGTTTCACACAGCTATCAAGCGATAGGTGCCTCTTCCACAAAGCTGTATCAGAGGTACGTCAAGTTTGGCTGGTTAAAATGACATTAGCCTTCAGTTCAAGCCTAAAAATTTTCTATTAGGCTTCACCAGACATTTATAAAGACAACAGGATACTAACCAAATTCTGAAACAGAAATTAAATAACTAATAACTTTACGTGACACATAGAATAAAAGAAAACAAATTACAGGAATATATTAAATGGAAGAGTAATGTTGATTAATGGTTGTAACGCTATTTGTCTGTGGAGTACCTCATAATCCTTAATATTGGCAATGCCACTTTTCCCACTATCTCCTAAGAATTTTTTCAAGGTTTAAAATGGCTCAATAAGTATATTATATTACATAGATCAAAATAAGCTTTATGTAAGACATTTACATTTTTCCCTAGATACTGTAGTGATGACTGCTATACAGATAATTGTAATAAAATAAACACAAAGATTTTAGCAACACAGTGTTACGTAAATAATCTCTCCACCTTCAGACCTCTGCTCCTTCTCTCTGTATCATACTTAATAGTGATTTCTAGATTAAACTGTTCTATTAAAAACTTCCTGCTCGTTGCAGCTAGCTTTCACACTATACTTGATAACAAAACAGAGTAGTTTAAGTGTTTGAAATGTATTATAATACATTCTCATGGATTCTTTAAGGTCCAACAGGATATTCAAAAATTAGTCCTTGATCCTCCCCATTTGGATCCTGGCTGGCCCTACATTTTAAAGCCATATAATTCCTTTCTTTCTACTTGGAGAAGGTAAGCCAGGTGCATACAAGGAGACCCATGGAATAGCATGACCTATGTAGCCACATAGGTAGCCTAGACCTAAAGCTGACACTGCTTGGGATTTTTCACTCCATGGTGCACAGAAACGCCCGCTGGCAGTGACAGGTATTATGTCACAGACTGTTTTCTACCAAACAAAAGATGACAGGCAATGCAAACTGTTTTTCAAATGACAAGTTCACGTCAAATGTGTTGCTCTAATTCTGCCCCCTTCTTGCCCTTTTGCCTCCAGAAACAATTATGCAAAAGAACATATAATAGGTCAGGATCCTCCCCAAACTCAATATGATCACAGTGGTAATCCTCTGAACTAGTGTCAGCTCCTGCAACAGTTGGATGCTATCTCTAGTACAGCACGACCTACAAGAAGGCCTGGCTCAGATGAGCCAAAATATTGATTTAATAACACTCCTGAATACTACAGAAGGAGCTAACAGAAAGAAGTGTGACCAATGCATATCATCATCAAGAAATCTACATTCCAAGATGCACTTCAAATATTTAAGGAATTCCTTATGGACTTTAACGCTCGTAGCTGTAACTCATCGGCTTAACCCAGCAAAACTCTTACTCATGCGAGAAGGCAATAAGACTACTTGAGCGAGTAAGAGTTTGAAGGGGCTGGCATCATTTATTTTGAGAACAATTATTCAGTTTTAAATCATATTTAAGCACGTGTTATATTTTAATCACAGAATACACATAATTATGTTAAAACCCAGAAGATGTATTTAAAAATCAAACAATTACATTTCAAAATAAAAATATGACCAATTCTTTCCTGAAACAGAACTGATACTCACTATATTTATACCATTTGGAGGTGAAATAGCTAGACCTCAGAAATGTTGTACAATCCTTATTTTAACTGCATATAAATAATGGACACACAAGTGTATTGAGATTAGAATTAAAATCTAACTGTTAATTTTAAAATAGTAGACTCCATATTTCTACACTTACTATAAAGGACCTACTTCATCAATTTGAAAAGTATAAAAACCTAGAAGGTTTATTCTTCCTGATGTGTTTATTAAAGCCCCATTGATACTAGTTAGAAGCCTGCCCATGGAAAGGGCAGGAGACTCTTTTATGCCCTTTCTAACACAATCATTGGAATCTCAATTTTCTCACACGTGTGTGTGGGTTGTGTCAGGCACATGGTTGCCAGGGTACACTGAACAAGACGCAGAAGTATGGATCCCACTTACAGGAAGGCTTTCAATTCCCACAGGGCTTAGAAGAGTAAGGCAATCAGACAGCCATTGGGAAACTCCCAACTTTTCTCCATATTGGAAACAGACTAATGATAGCTAACAACGTATGGTGTAGGCTCCATAAATGCATTTGAAAAATAAACTATGGGCCTCAAACAGAGCTTTCTTTCAGACAAATAGATTTTACTGGAAATTCCATTAGCGTGAATGAGTAAGTAAGAAAAAACTGTGGCTTTCAATGCTGATGACAGCTAGTGTTGCCCCAATCTTAAATTCCTTATTCAAGAACACTTACATCCTTCCTCATCAAATGCTTCATTAAGAGCACGGTGCTTTTAATTGTTATACACCTTTATGAAAAATTATAATTTCTACTACTCATTATGAATTTAATATTTATTGTGAAATGGTCATCATACCTTTGTGGGGGGAAAAAATAAGCCACCAAAATCAGTTAATTGCTTGCCTGTTCTGTAACTGACTCGTGTATGAGATAAAACCTGCCACTCGTATGGCCTCATACATCTGGTAAGTCATGTATCATGTACCATCATGAGAACACCAACACACTGCAATGCACAGAACTGTCCAGAAGCAGTCAGCAAGCAAGTTGTTAATAACAACACTGAACTACCATGGAATTACGGGTGCTGGAATAAAAGCTGGAAAGTGGGAAAAAAATATTTGTTTAAGCCTCATGTGTTGAAGTGACCAGAAAAAGAAAAGGGGGGGGGGAGGAGAAAAAAAAAAGAAAAGTAAAAGTAAAAAAGGTGAAGGGAGGCTTCTCCTGTTTATTGAGTCTTAATGATTACTCTTTACAAAATTTGATATTTTACTCTTTATATAATTTTGAAAGATAATATCAATGTTTAATTTTAAAGGTTTTTTTTTTACTATTTAAATTTCACAGTAGTACAAAACTATAGATTTTAAGCATCCCTCCTATTCTCTCCCCCAACCCCCCAGCCTTTTATCGATTTAAAATTTCACAGTTGTAAGAAAATGTGCAGGTGGAGTTGGAAAATAGGAGAGGTCAGACAATTATGTAATGACAGTAGAGGTTCAAATTCAAAAGGTAAAGCTTTATAACCATTAGAACACAAACTATCGCATGTCAAAATATACGATATGAAGATCGTAGCACTTTTCAAAAATCAAACAATTATATTTCAAAATAAAAATATGACCAATTATTTCCCGAGACAGAAATGATACTTACTATAATTACACACATTTGGCGGGGGAAATAGCTAGGTCTCAGAAATGTTGTTATTTTAACTGCATATTAATAATGAACACACAACAAGTTTATTAAGATTAAAACTAAAAGCTTTGCTTATCTATAAAGTTATATTATTTTCTGCATTAATATTTTTCATTAGTTTGTGAATGTGTAGTGAATTGGAAGTTGCCAATGTTTATCGATAAAAATCTAATTGTTCCAAGCCTATAAATGTATAGAAGAGCTTGAAAGGTTTCTGACAATAAAATAAGGTGGGGGGTTTTTGCGTGTGATTCTTTTATATTAGAAAATCACGTATTGTCTATAAGGAAGATTCTGAAGTCCATGGTGACTGCGGAACCAGTGAAATTATAACATCATGCCAACAGATGAAAGGGAAGTTTGAATTAGACTGTTTAAAACTCTTTGCTTTTTATTGGTTTGTGTTAGCAACTATTTATCTTCAATATCTAATGACCACTTTATTGAAAAGATGTCTTTGATAAAAGTATCAACACCTTCCTCTTCAACCAAAGCGTGATATCTCGCAATAAGCATCAGAGATGTACAAGAGGTGTTCCAGTAAAACCGATAGAAACTAGAATTGTCATGCCTGATATTTTAAAAAGAAAAAAAAAACATTTTAGTTAGAAAAAATAAACCTTCAGAAGTCTTTGTTATACATTTAAAAAGTCTATTAATTCCATTGAAAATTCCCTTAATTATAAAAATTATTTAATGTCTTGCAATATAAAACAATTACCTTTCACACACAGAGTGGTGGCCAATTAGTGAGGGTAGGCCTTGAAAAATCCCCTCTCCAACTCACCAGAGTGACTGGAGCTTTGCTGGAGTCCCAAAAGTGAGTGTGTACCTTTCCCTGAAAACCTGGCTAGCATTATGGCTGTAAATATAACCTTCAAGATGTAAACCAGTGTGGACTGACACAGGGGTCTCTTCCTGAGTCTGTGGACAGTAAACCCCAATGCCAATAATGCTGTTCAAAGCTTTGCCAAGTGGCACAGGAGTGAAACAAACAAAACTCATTAGTTTCATGATTGTTATTCAGAAACCTTTATTATCAGATGGACTATCAAACATCATCTTAATTTCAATGCTCCAGTGTCTAAGACAGCCACCAGAGTCAACTGTTGGGAGTTAAACCCCCAAGAACTGAGGCTTAGGAGAAAGGCAGAATGGTGGTGACATCTACCCGATTCCACAATAGCCAAAAGGCTCTTGAAAGGGTGTCAAAATAGTAGAGACGCTTCCTACCCTTCAAAACAACCCTGAAGTTTTGTGGGAGAAATAAAATAGTAGAGATTTACATTCCTCTTCAAACTCCCAACATCACACCTCTCCCTTGAAGAGGCCAAAAGGTTTTGAAGGGGTAGAAAATACACAGACAGAATTCCATGTCACTTGCAGCAGCCAGATAAAGGAGAGGTGGCTCAAATTTATTTGATAATCACTCATTAGGTGTCAGTTGGAAAGATGGAGCCCCAAACTCCAAACCCAAACCGACAAAGAGGAACTGAACCAGAAGAAAAAAAATAAAGGAGAGATCATGGGACTAATAATAAATAAGTACAAAGGATAATGAGTTGATTACATTTAAAGAATGGAAATAAAATACAGTTCAGACCAGTGAGATTATTTATTCATCCATCCATGCATCCATCCGTCCACGGCATTTTAAAAAGGCCAATTTCTTGAAACTGAAAATAATTGTAAGCCTAATCAGCTGAGAGAAAGAATTTAATCAGAGAAACGTAAATAATTCAGAATTGTTTAAGACACTTTACAAAAGGCCCCCAAAGTCACAACTGAAGAAGGAAGCCATATTGGCTAAAAATGACCTGGTTTAGAGGGGAATTGATGACAGTTGCAAAAAATTTTTAAAAATAACATATAACAAATGGAAGAAAGAGGAAGTTGAGAGTGCAGAATATAAAATGGAAGCTAGGAATTGTTTAAATTTTTTAAGGAACGCAAGGAAAAATCTATGGCCAGCAGAGTTAACAACAATATAAGGGAGTTTTAAGAATATATTCGGAATAAAGAGAACACTACCAGATCAAAATGATGGAATGATCAAGATTAATGCAGAAAAGGCAGAAGTGTTCAATAAATATTTCTGTTCTAAATATGAGGGAAAAAAACAGATGACATATTTGTATCTTCTGCTAATACTCTCTCCATCCACTAGTTTCTCAAGAGGATGTTAAAGAGCAACTGCCAAAGTTAGACATTCTTAAAATCAGAATGTCTGGAAAACTTGCATCTGGGAGTTTTAAAAGAGCTGGCTATGGAGCTCGCTGGAACTTTAATATTGATTTTCAGTAAGTCTTGGGAAAGTGGAGAAGTTCCAGAAGACTGGAAGAAAGCTAATGTTATGCCATTATTTTAAAAGGGAAACAAGATGACCCAGGTAATTATAGGTCTGTCAGTCTGACATCAAGCCCAGGTAAGATAATGGAGAGAGTGAAATGGAATTGGATGAATAAAGAATTAAGGATAGTATAATTAATGCCATTCAACATGGATTTACAGAAAACAGCATCTGTCAAACTAACTAGATATCTTCTTTTGATGAGATTAGAAGTTTTGTTGATAGAGTTAACAATGCTGATGTAACAGACGTCTGTGAAGCATTTGACTTGGTACCACATGTCATTTTGATTGAAACATAAGAATGATATAAAATTAACCTTGCACATATTAAATGGATACAAAGCTGGTCAATTGGTAGGTCTCAAAATATTACTGTAAATGAGGAATAATCATCTAACAGGTATGTTTCTAATGAGGCCTTTTGGTTTTTGGCCCAATGATATTTAATATTTCTATTAATGACCTAGGAGAAAACAAAGTCATTACTGATAAATGATGCAAAAATTTCACATACACAAACTCAGAGTTGTAAATAACAAAAGGACTGATGACTGATACAGAGCACACTCGATTGCTTGATAAACTGGGCACAAGCCAACAATATGCAATTTTAATGAAGAAAAAATGTAAATATGCATATTGAACAGAGACTATAGGATAGACTTATACAATAAGGGATTCTATCCTGGGAAACAGCAACTCTGAAAAAGATTTTGGGATTGTGATGGATAAGTAGTTTAGCTCCCAGTACCAAGCTGTGGCCGAAAAGGACTAATGCAGTCCTTGGATGAACAAGGACTACCTGGTCCCCTCCATTGAAATCTGGAACAGACCTTCTCAAAGGGTGTTGTGAGTCTCTGACCCTGATTTAAGAGCCTCATATCCCCACCAAGAGCCTTCCATGGCTCTAGATCCATGGACCAGTAATCAGGTTCCATCAAGAATGAGGAAGGATTCCTAAAAAAGAAAGTCTAAGAGGACTGGAAGATATTGCGCTCTAGACATTTCATACTCCCCAAAGGTCAGAAACCTCCCCCTCTCAGAAACATTTCAAATCCTTTTGTTGTTACAAACACCTTGGAGTTTGCCAGTTTCCAAATGCAAAATCCTTAGCTAGTTTCTAAAGGAAAACATCTAACAAATCAGAATACATGTCTTCCTCTAAATAAGCAAACCCAATTACTCTGCTGCCAACAAAAATAAAATCACTATTATAGAGAGGCCCACAGAAACAATGATTTGAGCTCCCTCTGCAGGCTCGACATCTGTAATTAACTAAGAGCCCTTTCCCGAAGGCAGATATCAATGGATAATGATGATGTGCAGAAACAAAAATGTTTTGACAGGGTTTGGCACAGGAGTAGTTGAAATTGTCATTGTCATTGTTATTGTTCTCGAAGTCAGACATTTGGGCCAAATTCTGGCTTAGTATAAGCAGGTGTCTTCCACTGAAGTCAAAGGAGTGTTACACATTTACCCCGGCTCTCAATTTGGTTTGGTAAATTTAGTGGCATTGAAATAACAATTAAAATATAATCCCTGTTTGCTACTATTTGGAGAAGGCTCAAATCTGCTGGGTTGGTGGGAGGGGGGAAGAGGGGAGGGAAGGAGGGGGATGGGATGATGGGAACATTTTATTTTATTGAATCTCAGTATTACCAAAACAGAAGAGTAAAGAAGATAGACGTCTGGAAGATTAACCTTTTAACTTTAACTGGTACACAGTATATTATGCTGCTGCGTTAAGGTTAATGTTGATTTAGCAGCACAGAATGTACAGATTATTAAACTCGAAAAGGGCCCAGCCCTACAGCCAGACCTGCACACTCCTTCCCCTGGCATTAGAAGTCTGTCTGCACTGCACACCACTGGCAGCAGCATGCAGGGTATGTAGCTACACGCTGAAGTGCAAGGCAGGCTACATCCACAGGGTGGTGTGTAGCTGTATGTGGTAGTGAACAGCTCTGGCAGTGAGGAAAGACTCTGATAGCTGCCTCTCCCTTCTGTGTCTTTCCCCACTGCCAAGTCTTTCCCAGCAATAATATGCTACAGTGCAAAGAATGGCAGTGTAGACAGGAGTAGCGCTTCTTGGGAGAGTAGAAAGTCATATAGATAAGGGCAGGGCTCAGCAACCCGAAAGATAAGAAGAGCGATTTTTAAAAATTCCTTCAATAACCAAGTGTTCTGAGAGCCACAATGGGTGTGGCCTCCTGGTGGGGGAAGCTGGCCCAAGGCATCTGCCACAGGGTCCCCTGGTAGGATGTGGGTGTGGAGCCCATAGCCAAGAGCAGGCCCCCCTCAGGATCTCCCAGTGATGGTGGGGAGCCCAGATACTGGTAGGGGCCACCCGCAGGGACCCCCAGTGGCAGGGGGCAGCCCAGAACCACAAGGGGCTCCAGAGCCATAGGTTGCAGACCCCTGAGTAGGGTGACTATATTTCCCAAAGTGAAAATGAGATACCTTGCAGGGCTCGCCTGAGCCTCCCACCCTCCGGTGGGGCTTGTCTGAACCACTTAGCGTTGCTGCTTGCCTGAGTCCTGCCACCCAGAACTGACAGACTGAGCCCCACCTCCCAGTGTGCTCGCCCCCTCCCAAATGTTCCTCCACAACCCCCTAAGAAGGGTACGGCCCTCTTTTTTGGCAAAAGTGAGCATTTGTCCCATTAGCTATTGCCAGCTAAGCAGTGCTTTACCCTCTTCATTATTTATACCCATGCTAGGAGGCATGCGGTATATGTACTCTACCTCTCGCCGCAAGTGTAGTGTGCAGTGTAGAGTCAGAATCACACTGACGTCAATGGTATTCCATGCAGGAATAGTAGTCTAAGAGCATAGACCTGTTTGAAACTTCAGGGTCAAACATGAAAAAGAAATTTCCTTTTTCAAATTGATTTATTTTGGTTCTATTTCTTATAAAGATAAAACTGGATATCTACAGTTGACATGTGATTTACGAAAAGCTATTTGGATGGCACGCTGTTTTGAATTAAAAAAACAAGAGAAAAATATTTCATAAACAAAGCAGCTTTATAAAATTATAAATGTGGTCTTAAATCTGAGCTTGACAGTAATAGTCCTCCTCCTGTCTTAACTTTCTTTGTTTTCCAAGCCCTATGTATTCCTGGCCCTGTGTTCAGACATGGGACAAGCTATGAGAACACAATGCACTAATGTCACAGAGGACTTCTATCATAGCCAACCACGTGAGAGACAACAGGCGTACAAGAGAATTATAGAATGCAGCAATGAGAAAGACCTAACAGTTCATTTAGTCCAATGCAAGATTTTGTACATTTCTAAGTGGTTACGCCAGCCACGTTCTAAAGTGCCAAGCTATGGAGCTTCCATGCTTTGGGAGTCTTTTTCACACTGAACTTGTTCACTGTCAGCAAAATTTTACTAATATGTAGCCTATATTTTCCCTTTCTTAATTTGAACTGATTGCTTCTAATTAAAACCCCTTTTCCTAGGCTAAATAAAGCCTCTTCATCTTTGAGGTTTATACACTGAAATATTTGTAGACTGTTCCCCTTTTGTTTGTACCATAGCCACATGGATATCCTATTTTATTCATCTTAGGATCCTTATACTGCACCTACCATCAAGGTATTGGAGCACCTGTTTATCCTGACTATGGTAACAGGCTCCTTAAACATACAAAAGATCATCTAGCTATATACATATTTATCATTTCTTGTACTCTTTTTCCAGAAATCAGTCCCTACAACCCCATAATAAACTTGCACATTCCCTTCCATGGGTCATAAACATTTTTGTAAAGTGGAGCTTAGAACTGAATGCAGTGTTGTACATGCATTTACATCAGCAATATAAATAAGGACCCCTAACTACTGGTCCTCTGACTTGATGCCTCTGTTGGTATTCGTGGTAATAATGTTACTGCTACTATTACTACTATTAATATCAAGCTCTTACATAGCATGTTTTCACCAGCAGATCTCAAAGCCCTTTATAAAAAAGGTCATTATCCATAATTTTTACAGTTGGGGAACCAAGAGGGGAAGTGATTTGCCCAATGTCACCCAGCAGGCCAGTGGCAGAGCTGGAAATAGCATTAAGTCTCCCATGTTCCATTCTAGTGTATCCTCAATAGGTCATTGTAGGCGTATGTCTAACATGCTGTCCACTACCACCCCTATGTCCCTTTTGGCCATCTTTCTATGTTTTGGATTATTTTTCTCCCAAATGCATTCACTTCCCTTTAAGAAAGAAGAAAGATTTTCATTTTCTACTCACTTTTTTACTCTCTCTGTTGTAATCTGTTTAGGTCCTCAGATGCTATGGTGATATGATGACTATAAAAAACTTAAATAGGTCTTGCCAAGCTGATTAAATAGATACTTTCTGGGTCAAATTAAGTGGTGACACAGTCCATCCTCACCCTTTCATACAATATATATTTTATATCCTCATGTTGATTGCTTTTCTTGTTACACTTCTTTAAAATTAATAGTACTCAGCTCCTCCCAATTTAGTATCATCTTCAAATTTCAATTAATCAATACATTACATTAAACATGTAATTTATTCTCAATTGTAGGTCATGAATGAAAATATTAAATAAGATCACACTGACAGACGTCTCTGTAATACACCACTACACAACTTGGTATTTTGCCATTTAAGCATAACCGTATGTTTACAATTCTTCAGCCAGATTTCAATCTATATAATCACATTCATATAGAAAGTGATTTAAAATAATTTTGGCAGTGGGTTTTCATGAAATGTTATGCCAAATGTTTTAATGAAATCCTTGTTTAAAAACCCTTTTCCTTATGACTGGATCTGTAATTCGTCAAAAAAAGAGGGAAGGGGGGAGGAATGAGGAAGCAATCAAGTTTATCTGACAAGATAGGCACTTTTGAAAATGGGACTTAGGTCTTTTGAAAACGTTAGCTTTAATCTTTATAAACCACTGCTGCTTACTATGATTCTTTTTGTCTAGGTACTAAGATGTTTTTCTTCTTAATATTTCTCCATTATTTTACAAGGCGTTCAAAACATCACCAACCCAAGAGGGTATATAAGAACCTGCCATTTGTATAGAGTCAATAATGTATTAGTTTTAATGATTTAATTATTATTTCCTGGTTCATATTCTGGCAGTCCACCACTCCCATAAACATGTCAAGCGATCAGTAACAACCACCACAGGAAGCTTTGCCAGCCATATTACACTGTCCATTAAAATTTGTGAACCTGGTGTCCATTTTTAAACTAAGCCCAGAAAAACTTTTTTTTTTCTCCCTGAAGGTGACTCTCTCCTCCTTATGCTCTCCTGTTTCAATTGTGCCAGTCCTCATAACTCCTTCACCCACACTTGCCAGAGCCAATCATCATCCTTGTGGGAAATTTGAATCCCAGTCAAATTCGGGGGCACCAAAAATGATCCATTCTCACTACTTAGATATAATTGTATCAGCCTAGATCCACAAAGGTGCTTAGTTGCCTAACTACCATTTTAGGTGCCTAAAATATCCAAAATTTAGACACCACTGAAATCCTCAAAATCCTCATTCAGATGCCACCTAATTCTGCAGGCTCCTAAAATCCTGAGGTACCTACATTTCTTCTACTAAAGTCACCTGGGTGCCAAAATTTCCACTGGACAGTATGTACAAAGCAACTTAAGCCTGGATGCCGCTGGTCTGCTTGTCACTCTAGCTCACATCTAAGTCCCAGCAGGATTTTTAACCAGGTATTCCCCTGTCTATCCTGTCTGATCTGCTCATCATGTCAGAAAGACTAATCTAGCATCTGAGTGCAGGAGAAGGTTTCTGGCTATGAATCCCAAATGGAGTTAGGATCTTCCTTCCAACCTAGAGTTAGGTGTCTAATTGCCTTTTAATGATGGGTCTTAGCCATGCCCCTCGTATTTCTAACTGCTAGAATAGGTAGGTCTCCCCTCAGCTCACTGGTGTCTGTGAATCTCCTTTTTAGGCATGTAACTCTCCCCATGCCATTGTACAGGGAGTTTGGATGACTAACGGAGGGCTCAGACTTCTACTGGGCAGCAGCACACCTAAAAGTTGGGTGTTGCAACTCTCAGTGCTGGCACAATTAAGGCCTTTTGTAGACCTAGCCCTAGCTCCTCTGGGGTGGGAAATGAATCCTCATTATACTTACAAATTTTTTAATGTGCAAAAGTTTGTATGACAGTGGTCCAGATACCCCAGATGAAGTTTAGGCAATAAGGCACGAAGATAGGCCTAGTTCATTAAAGAGCAGCAAGCCTTATGCTATGAGCAAGTTTGGTCCTAAGAAATATAGTATTTGACAAGGCAAATAAAAATGTTTTTGACTAAGTGCCTAGTGTTTGGGAGCTCATGGAAATTAAATCCCCATTTTAGGGCCTGATTTCAACAAGATATTTAAGTCTGTTCAGAACTTTAACCAATTAGTTTCAATGGCTATGTCTACACTACAAATGTTAAGTCGACTTTTGTTAAGTCAACTTTAAATCAACTGAAAGTCTACATTATTAAAGTCGACTTAACAAGTGGCAACACTTTAAGTCGACTTAGTCCACTTTGTTAAGTCGACCTAACTGCCCTTAGATCAACTTAACAAAGTGGATTTATGCATCCACACTGGGCTTAGGTCGACCTAAGGAAGCGTTAGGTCGACCTAAGGAGGCTTAAGTCGACCTAATGATTGGTAGTTATAAAGTCGACTTAAGCTTTCATTAAGTCGATTTAAGGAATTTCTTAAGTCCACTTAATGAAAGCCTAGGGTGGACGTGGCTTAATTTAAGTCGACTTAACCCTCAAGTTGACTTAAATTGCCAGTGTAGAAATAGCCAATGTGAGGTCCTAATGAGGTCCTTAAATGCCTGCCCATGTTTAAATACCTTGATGAACTCAGGCAGACCATAATGAGCAGTTCAGAAGTTATTTTAATTAATTCATAAGCATATACTAGTTTAAAGGATCTATATAAAATATAAAAAGACTAAAAAAATTTTGATCACATAAGTTCTTATGGATTTTCATGAAATCACGAAAGGTCATGTGATAAATAAATGTGTTAGTCTTTAAAAGTGCCACAAGACTCATTTACTTGGCTGAACTAGACTAACATGGCTACCCCCTCTGGAATATGTAAAATATATATGCAAATATTTTAATGGCTCTTCGTTACTTTCACTTACTAGAATTCCACTTCTGAATCTCTTTACTCTATACTTCTCTAATTAATTCAGCAGACTGCTAGGCAAGCACTCAGCACTCAGCTACCAAGATGTTGTATAAAATACAGGTGAAATAAATCCTGCTCCCAATTAAATCAGTGAGAGTTTTGAATTAAGTTTCATGAAACCAGGATTTTACCCCAGAATAGAAGTTTCTGCAGACCATTGGAGCTCCAACAGATCATAGTTTCGCCGCTGAATCTGCCAGACAGCCTGGAATCATCTTTGACACCATCTTCTTGATAATCTGCAGACTCCTTTGGAATGGGTGTTCTATCCTGCCCCAGCTCATATGAGTGTCAAATCGAACACCAGCTCTCATGGTTTCTGCATTGCAAAGAGCAGATCTTGCTCTGTGCACACAACATCAAAAGTGGATTTTTTGTAAGTAAATCATAATTCATGTTTGCTTGCTATCTTTTCCCTAACAGATTAACACATCTCTCTTTGCTTTCAGTCAAAGAGTAGAGAGTTTAGTTCCTTGCCAAAACCTCTTTTAAAAAGTGTATACACAATCACGCTGATCCATTGTCTTCCACCATGTATTACAGTCCTGGCTGAACACCTTGTGAATGCTCACCAGGCAGCTGTGTTTGGATCCGTGCACTGGATTTCTGTGGTTATAAACTTTCAATTCTCTCTCTGGCGCCTGTTCTAGGGAATTGGAATTCATGGTCTAGTTGTCCTGGGGCCTGGGTGCAGAACTCTCATGACACCCCAATTGTTGAAGCACACCATTCCTAGAGTTCCACTTTCATGGTACTTTATAATTTATCCCTCCAGGGACAGTTGACAGTTGAAGCAGGTAACACAGATTTTTCAGAGGACTTTCTAACTAATCACACTATAATGATGGACAAATCACAAGACAAACACATCTAGTCAAAATAAGATGCACATATATGTAATTCCCTACTCAGAGGCCTTATCACTCTTGAATGTTCTTTGAGTTTTGGCCAGTGCCTTCACACGGATCCGAAGTCTACACTTTCAGACCTCACTCATCTAACTTAGTTATTTCTTCCTGGTCACTGAGTTTCCTTCAACAAGCTACCTTCAGCATGTTCAAGTCTTGGGTTCAATTCAGCAAGCAGGCCCATTTTTAGCTCCCAACAATTTTTGCTTTGTTACTTCCTTTCTTCTGAAGATTTTCCAACCTCACCACTTGCAGACAATCTGTGGAACACTGCCTTCCCATAGCCTGAAGCCATTCCACTGTTATAGGGAGCTTCCACCTGAATGGATAGCTATTCAAGCTAATGACTCTTTATTGTTCCTGTCACACCTCCCTGGCAAGCACTAGGAAATACGTGACCAGGATCCTGTTAGCTCATAGCTGATTTGATATACACCAAAGCATGCAATGATAAAGCAATTTCATAAAATCACAAAAATACGTAAGTTTTACACATTTCCCAAACTGTCACAGTATTGCTGTATTAATTTATGTCAGATAGACACAGCATGGCTGATATGCTCTTTCACAGAAATATGGAGAGATGTTAGTAAAATAGCACTAGGTTTTAAGTGGGAAAGGGAAGCAACAGCTTTCCCTTCTCTGTGAAGTCCCTATACCCATCTTCTGATAAGTTCTGGCTTACTGACTTCATGTACAACAGGCATGACCAGATAACACCACATTCTGTGACATGAACTTCTTTGAGTCTGGTAGATACTGAAACAAAAGTATAGTACAGCTCCAAGGAGCATTGATTTTCACTCCAGGATTACACTACAATTCAACTTTACTAAGTGAATCTTGCAGAGCTTCTTAGGCCCTCTGCCCTCTTCTGTGGGTTTTACCACAATAGAGAAGCATATGGCACTTGGCCTTTTTGCTTTGGGGTGCAGGGAGGGGTTCTCTTTTAACAGCATTTTCTCTAATTGCTCTGAATTGCACTGAAGCATACTGTGTTAAATTTCTTTTTTTTTTTTTAAATGCATTGCAATTTCACACACCTTATTACATCAGATCACAATTCACTGTGGCATTTTACTGACTGTATTCATTTTGCATGTACAATGCAAAAATGGCTACAATAATGCAAGTGCAATATTCTTATCATGTTTGTCCAGTGCACTGGAATAATACATTTATATAGTACATGTTCATACATTCTTAGTCAATATGTTGTGAAAGGCAAATGTGGTTCCAGTCCTACCTGATTTTTTCTGCATACAGTATTTGTTTTCATATACAGCCAATGCAGCTAACTGGAATCCACTGAGTGAATGTAAGTTTACATCTTGAATAGGAGTGAGTTAAAGCTGTGGCCAGTAAAATATAAATCTATGTCCTTCCTAACTTCAGCAGAAATAAAGTGTTTGGTGGGAGTTAAAACGGCAATTTCTTTTTGAGGATCATTTTAATTTTAAATCAACCTTTTTTTTTCCATCTCAGAATCATAATGTAGATATTAAAGTGCAAAAACTTATCTTGACTAAAACCAAAAGCCTACTAATTTTGATAAATAATCATTCGGAGTAATGCAAAATCTTTGTTAAGCAGGCGTGAAGCGTGTTAAAATATGCTGTGGTGATCCAGGACCTAGTACTATGCATGGCCTAGACTGTGTCTGTCATTTTACTGTAGTAATTGGCTAACTTTTTATGGTCGGTAGCAAGATACAGTGGACCAGATTAATAAAATGACACAGATTTATACCAACTGTACATCGAAATATGTGAAACCCAAACATTTGTCTGAGAGTTTTATACCTTGGTTTAAGAAAAGCAATGCTGAAAAATAATTCAGTATTATTTTAAGGAATGTTATATACAGATTTAACAGGCACTAATAAGTAATCATTCTGCAAATGTGCGAATTTACTATATAATTATCTATATATTGGAATAACAAACACTGCATTTTATTCTTAAGTGTTACTAAAATTTGATTAAATATCTAAATGCAAATCTTTTATTTTACACATAATTGATATAAGAACATACTATTAATCCTAATGAAAAAGTATGCATCTTAGTATCAATGAGTAAAATCCCAGAGAACAGTGTTATTACAATGAAGAATATGGCACACAATTTTACTACACACTCGAAACACTGATAATAAATACTACTACATCTTACCAGTAGGCAGCACTGTTACATCTTTGTAGCATTGCTCTTCGCAATGTTAATGTCATACAGTGCCATCTGTAACTTATTACACATTATCTGACCTTTACTTGCCTTCAAGCCTCATTATTTTCACTTCAGAATATTTATATCTCCCAGATTTTCTTTTATTTTTAAAAGTTAAATTAGAACTAATACCTTAAGAGCCTACAGAATATTTTCAGCACATAAAAAATAAGAAACAGGTTGGGATGGTTTTATGTATTTTAATTGATCAACTAAGACGACCATCACTTTTTAAATAAAACTAACAATTTTATGTTAAAAGGCTAATAAATGATTTCAGGTAAACAGATAACTCATAGGAATGAAGCATTTCATATTTGTCGAATATTTTTAATTTGCATTAAGATCTTGTAAGAACACATTTGTGAAGTTTACAAATAATGGTTCTGATCCTTCAAACCCTTGCTCATGTGAATAGTCCTTAAGTCATAAGGTCTTATAATTTTTCAAATTAGAATATATGAGTGTCATTTAAAAAACCCATAGTGTTTTTATTTCTAATACATCCCAATGTATTTATGATAAACTCCAACAATATCCTAAGTATCTGGTAACCTTCATACTTTATAATCTCTAAATCCTGTATAATTAATCAGTGCGAGCTTTTACTTACATTCTTTGGCCACTTTAAAATTCCCAGTGAAGTCAATGGCAATTTTGGATGCACAAGGGGCATAGGATCAAGCTCTAAAATACATATACACCCAGCAGCCAAGATTACTTTCAAGGATTAATAGGCATATTTACAAAGAAGAATCTTTTTGTTAGAGAAAAAATATATATTAGGATGGAAATTTACAAAAGAACAGAGAAAACAGTCTAACAGTAAATTTGTAAACAAGATATACTATCTTATATATCTTATTGGTATTAAAGATTTTTTTTTAAGATTCTGTTCTACTTTCACATCAAAATTATCATATCTATTTCATAAAAAGGCATTAAACGTAAAATGGGCCAACATCAAAATATAGCAAGGAAGCAAAGATAAATTAGAGGAATTCTTTGGTTCTTTCCCTAACTAATCAGAGATATACGGAAAGGGACCTTTTAAGTTTAATGATACCTGCTCATTAAATGATGCTAAACACTAAAATACCACGAACAGCAGGGAATTTCAGTTTACATTAGAGGAAAAAAAATAAAAGGGTAAAACTGACTGAAGTTGGTCAGTTCAAGCTGATAGGGCACTTCAAATGAATAACAGAAGAATAAAAGAGACACTCTAGGTTAAATTAGGTTCTCCTATGCCTTTTCTTGAAAGTGCTTAACTTCACAAATTTTATTTGAATTAACTAACCTGCCAAAATCAAAGACTTGAATAGGGGTAAAGTTAAACAAGCAACTATACTTCACAGTAAGTTTACCCATTAAACAGCAGATAAAATCCTAGCGTAAGAAAAAGATGGTGGACATACTTGTTAGAAATGTGTAATCCTCCTTTTCTAACCAGGGGGAAAGGCATGCCTTTTATATTGCTGAAATAAAAGTGTATCACAGAATAAAATTATTCATATGATGAACTGATTTCATGTAATAATTTATTTGCAAGGTTCCTCTTCTTCATAAGTATAGCATAGAATTATTCTTCCCTTCTTTTGAAATATATAATACTTGACTATTTACCAGTTTAGTTTGGTATTTTAGGATGATATTAAAAGAAAGTTATGCTGCATTACCTGACTAATAACTGTTATAAATATATAGTAAAATATTTAAAGAAAACTAAGCCATTTGAAGAAATCTTCAAGGTTAAAAAATGAGCTTGTAAATAAATGGAACAAGGTTACGATTCTTTCAAAATACACACAATTCCCCAAGCTACCTTGCTTTGAAGATTATTACATTTATCATTAAAAAGAATACAATTCCACTGTGGAATTTTTTTCTGCTAGCAATAGTAAGGTACTCAAAAAATAAAAACCTTTTTCAAATGTACTCAACTTGTTTCCCCAGATTTCAATAGACCTCCTTTTCCCGCTTTAGAAAAAATAATAAACATTATCCTTTTATTCAACATAACAATATCTCCTCCTAGCTCAAGTTTTATATGTAAAGGCCCCAGTTCTGGAATTGGATCCAAATGGGTGGAACAGTGTGTATGTTTGACATAATCTGGACTGATGGACAGTTGTGTCCCCTCAATTCTCCAATCTGGGGTAACTGCTATTATTGCTTTGCCAGGAAAGCAACCACTCTGGTCTGCTCACCCAAAGCTTAGAGCACGTAAGTTACTCCCAGTTATATTGTATGAGTGCTATAGTAAGCCACTCATGAATTACATTGCAGGGCAGGACCAGCAAACTCCCTGTCCCAGCCTTTCACCCAGAACTGTGTGTCTTGTACTGCTTAGCACCCTCCTGGACAATACAAGCACACAAAGTCTGTCATTTCATCAAAAAAAAAAAATGATATGTACAAATCCTGTCATCCCAAATGAAAATTCCCAAACACATCACTCCAAATACAGTGGTTTAGATAAAACAATAAAGCAAATTTATTAACTTCAGAAAGATGGATTTTAAGTGATTCCAAGTAATGAAGAGCAGAAGTCAGAAGTAGTTACAAAGAAAGAAAAGGCAAAATGCAGCTAATACCTAACTTAACGAGCTGAGTGAATTCAAGGCAAATGTCTCTCTCACCAGTCTTACTGACTGAATCTTTCAGTTAGGATCCCTCACCATTTCAATGCTGCTCGTTTGTTCTCCAGGTGTTGTTGATGCCATTGGTAAAGAGAAAGGGAGAAATGATTTGGGATGTTTGCTTTATCCTCTTATAGCCATTGCTTTTGTGCAGGAATCATCTCCAGCTCAGGTTCAGGAAACAGAAAATCTGTGTGGACAGGAACCTCAAGCTGCTGCTTTGTCAAAATGTAGTTTTTTTGCCCTTACTCACTCCCGCCAAAGAGTGGCTACTTAATCAGATGATGTCCTTTTTGATCTCACTGACACCTGGCTGAGGCACTGGCTAGCCTTTTATCACTGGGGAACTGATTCGCAATTGTCCTCCAAAACATGTTGGAACATGTCTCAGTAATATCATAGAATGGAATCTTATAACTTTACAATGTTGCCGTACAGCTTTTATCAAGACATTAATGATCAGCAAATCATGAGTTTTCAAATGATTCTTCAAAGGCATATTTTATACAAATTTTACCATAATCTTCTAAAAAAGGTGAACCTAGGGGTACAGACTGTCACAGAATGATACCCTGCTTAGGCACAGGAATCTGCTCACATGAATCCAGCTGCTGGACTGTGGCTACAATGACCAATTACTAGCAGTCTCCTTCTTTCATTTTATTACACAGAACATTTCTGCATCTATTCATCAATTTTTAATAGTGGGTTTTAGGTGGGAGGGAAAGGAAAGGGATGGTGGCTTAGTTAAAATTCAACTGTATTTAACAAGAAACCAAATATTTTTGTCAGCAGTGGTTTACAAACAATGGTCTGTGAACTATCAATGGTCCACAGAGATTTTGTGATAGTCCACAGGACATTCATAAAGACAGAGAATAGCACAGGGATGGTTGGGGATTTTCAGGGCTGCTGGAAACACAGGCCCACAGTTTTGTTTTGGTTTTAAAAGGGTGGGGACTGTTTTTTGCAACTTCTTTTTATGAAACTGTATTATTCATCCTGTACAATTAATTATTATGATTTTACAGAGTTTCCTTGAAAATTGAAATAATTATGAAGGGTAACATTCACATGGCCTGAGAATATAAATTTTATAGGAAAAAATCTACTATATATTAGAATTACTGAAAAGTGCTTTCATTTCTAGAGTAAAACTGCTCTTCCATTCCCTTTGGGCCTGATCCAGCGAAACTGAAACTTTGCCCTGATCTCCTGTAATTCCAATCTTTGGTCTTGTGGTTATGACATTGGACTGAGACTCAGAAAAAGTTGTGCCCCTAACTAATGGACAGATCTCTTTAGGACCTGCTTTTCAGAGCTAATAATCATCAGATGCAACATCTCTGAAAACCACGCTATTAATCTCCCTGGTTCACTAAAGAATTTAAAAAAAATATTCCTAATAATCTCACAGAGATCCCAGCCTTCCTCCAGTTAAGCACTGTATTCCAAAGTGGCATTGCATGCTCTTCAACTATGTTGCCACACCAAGATGGACAAAAACACCCCAGCACACTGAGTTCTCAAATTCATCACCATTGTTCAAAGAGGTACATGCCTTAACCTTACTTGGCATTGCTCCAGAGATTTATGGATTCATAGTATTTAGCCAGATCTGTGAACTTCACTATAAGATGCTGGGTACAATGACATGAACCGTGGATATTCTGGTTAGTGCAACAGTCCTTGGTAGACAATGCACATTTGACTACGAAGATGACGATGATTCTGAAGCACATCTGTCCCCATTCATTGTATATGGAGTCTAGGCACCTAACTCAGGTTTTGTAAATTCCACTGATTTTCTAAAGAGTCTGAAAGTTAGGTTTGGCAATACTCAGCATCACCATGTCTAAGAAACTAGCCCTTTTGCCTCAGATCCTCATGTATAAAATAGTGATGATAAAGCTTACCTATCTCATAGAGGATATATTCATTGTTTGAGAAGCACTCAGATATTATGGTAAGTGGCACAGAAAAGCAAATAAATAAAGTCCCAATTTACAGGTTAAGGTATTCTTCCTTTAGTCAGGGACTGTCTGTAGAATGCCTAATAAGACATTCTGCAGACATACAATTGTAAGGGGACTACATCTAGACAAGGGTTGTCAGCCCTTAAATGCTATCCTCCAAAAAAAAAAGTTGTTATAATGCAATACATAACATAAAATTGCTGTGTGACTGATGCTGTGTCATCCCCAAAGATACACTGGAATGCTTTAATGGCCTGCAGACATAACTGTCAAGATGCAGGAAAGCTTCATACACCTGGGTACAGTTTTTAAATAATTAGAGCAGGTACCAGCTGTAGTTCAAGCTGAATTTCTTATTCATTTTCATTATCTCTATTACGGTAGCATGTAAAGTCAAGATTGGGGATTCTTTGTGCTAGGTGCTGCACAAACATATGAGGAAAAAAAGGTCTTTTCCCAAAAGAAGTGGTGTTTTTTGTTTGTTTGTTTTTGTTTTTTTAAGATATATCAAGGATGGAGCAGAAATCATAAAATAAACAATCACAGTGATCAGGGTCATAGAAGATAGAGAATCACAGAATAATAGGGATGGAAGGGACCTCATGAGGTCATCTAGTCCAACCCCCTGCTAAAAAGCAGGACCACTCCCAATAAATCACCCCAGCCAGGGTTTTGTCTAACTGGGCCTTAAATATCTCCAAAGATGGAGATTCTACCACCTCCCTAGGTAGCCCATTCCAATGCTTCACCACCCTTCTAGTGAGAAATTTTTTCCAAATATTGAATCTTGACGTCCCTAGCTGTAATTTGAAACCTTTGCTCCTTGTTCTGTCCTTTGTTACCATCGAGAACAGCCTCGCTCCCTCCTCTTTGGAGCACCCCTTCAAGTAGTTGAAGATTGCTATCAAATCTCCCCTCAGTCTTCTCTTCTGTAAACTAAATAAGCCTAGTTCCTTCAGTCTCTCCTCATAAATCATGTTAATTCTTCCCTTCAGCTCTTTATTTTAACTGCTACCTCTAGCCCTTCTTAAACAAAACAAAACCTAGTGGCTACTTACTTTACAATAACTGGAGTCCTTTGAGATGTTTTAGACTCATCAACTCTAAGGTCAGAAGGGACCATTGTGATCATTTAGTCTGACTTCTTACACATTGCAGGCCACAGAACCTTACCCACTCACCCCTGTAATAGACCCCTAATCTATGCATGCGTTACTGAAGTCCTCAAATCATGGTGGGTGTCTACCCCACACTCGCCCTGCAGGATTTAATGTAGGCCAGATGGACCGATTAACTAGTTAGGCAGCTAATTAAGATGACAGCTTCACAGGAACAGGCAGGGCCTATATTGCCCAGGAGCTGAAAGGAAATAATGTTCTACTGGGAAAAGACAAACACATCCAGGAGAAAGGGAGGAGTAAGCAGGGACTACAGACTGCAGTCACTCATTGGGCAAAGGAAGGGGGCTTTGAGAACTGATACGCCCACAAAGAAAAGGGGAAACAGTAGTAGGAAGCAGCCCAGGGATAGAGTAGTTAATTTGGAGAGAGAAGGCTCAGACTGCTAAACTGGGGGTCTCTGGGCTGGAACCCAGGTTCCCCTACCAGCCACTGAGTGAGTGCACAAGGGTGCTTTGGCCTTGAGCTAATTCCCAGAGTACCACAAGGAGGTGCAAGCCCAGCAGTGAGTGGTGCAACCTATGACATACGGTTTAAAGATTTCAAGTTATCATTTACACTAGTTTAAACCTGCAAGTGACCTGTGACGCACGCTGTAGAGGAAGGTAAATCCTCCTGCAAGGTCTCTGCCAATCTGACCAAGAGAAAATTCCTTCCTGACTCCAAATATAGTGCTCAGTTAGCTCCTGAGCATTTTGGTGTTGGACTATAGAATTTAGGCCAGCCTATAAGGCCTATGATTTTCTTTAAATATGTTATATCACCAGCTATCTACAGTGGTAGCAAATCAAAGAATCAACTTGACTGGCTGAGACCTTGTACTTGAGCTAAGCAAAGGCAAAAAGCATCAGAGGCAGTCAGACTGGCAAGCCTGGTGTCACCTCCACACATTCCAAACACATCAGGTCAGAAGAAGCCAACACCTCAAAAAATCACACTTGTGACAAAATTTACATTTTGCATTGTTTGGTCATCTTGGTATCTATTGCTCTGTCTGCATCCTTAATTGTTTCTGTCTGTCTTGTAATTAGTTGTAATCAGTTAGGGTGGTGGGGTATGACTGGGTGGAGGATTATGTTACAATATGGTAGGATTGGTTCTTAAAATATCAAAGAAATGACTGGTTAAAATACATTATAAAAACTAAGGTAAACCAGGAAGGAGGAGGAAAATATACTGGGGGGTGTGGGGTTGTTTGCTGGAGGGGGAATTTATTTGGAAGGCTGGACATTTACTGGGAGGGGAAACTTATTCATGTAAAGGACTATGGGGTCCTAATGGATGCTTGTGTGGAAAAGATCCCAATAAACCTGTTGTATTGACTGCTGCTGGACTCTGGTCTTCTGCTCCTGTCAGTGAAGCAAGAACTGAAAGGACTTGGGAGGGCCCTAACAACACAATGACACAATGCACCCCCATATACACACTTATGGTTTGATTTGTGTATCATGCGTGTTCATCCTTATAGTGTAGCTGTGTATTGTTTACAGCAAAGTATGTCACGTAAGGCATTGGAATGCTCATGACATACTGAACATTATTGTTACAATAATGTGTTTGTTGCAATGTCATATGTACGGTTATGAAGCTCTGCTATGTAATATTCCCAAATACGTGTCTCATAACAGGTCTAAGGAAAACCTTCCAAAACCAGAGAGGTAGTTTATGCCTCACTAAGACATGCTTAAAACAACTCAGCTCCTCCAGGAACAATGAACTGGCCTAACCATCATTAAGGGAATACTCACTGACTCAAGGGGAGGAAGTCTTACCGGACATTGTCTCTCACCTGTCCCCAGAGAAGGAACATGTTAAATGAAGAGATGTTTTGCAATGGGGAACTCCCTTTCGCTTTAATTTACAACAAACATCATCAAAGACTGCCCATAGGGGAAGGCCTGGCTGAAGGAAATAACCCTTTACCTAATTTAGAACCTAAACTTGTTGATGGTCAGTTCTTCTGTCCACATTGGCACTTAATTTAAACAACTCCTCTCCCTCCCTATTATTTATTCCATTCTCCTAGCTGTTTGGTTCACATGAGTGCTCCACTCCATGTATGCCTAGATGATCAAAGATTTTAGGTAACAGTGTGTCCAGGTCCATGGGAATGTATCCTCCACATCCTTATTCTCCAAACCTACGGGATATGGGGAAGTGTGGACCTGCTGCTGCTCCAGTTCTTTCACAGCAAAATCCAATTAAAGACCAGAACTCCCAAGTGGAGCAGAAGAAGGATGGACAGTGGAACAACTAATATGGACAAAACTTTAAAATGGAACACCTAATAGGGATTTAGGGGGAACTCAAGTTATTGTGCAAGTAAGTAACTATTACTTCTTCTTCAAGTAACTTTCCCTACTAGTACTCCACTTAATATGTTTCCTTATTAGTCCCCAGCATATGGAGGAGAGAGCTGAGCAAGATCTAGTACTGGTTTAAGGACAGTCATCCCAAAGTATCCACAAGTATGAATGACAGTGTAGTGCCAGGAGAAGGTGAACAGATGACCAGGTGGTTGTTTTATAAACATATGAAATAAGAGTGTTTTGAAGGAGAGCTGCAGATATGGACTGTGCCCTGCTAGAATGGGCAGTCACCCTAGTAGGAGGATATGTTGCAGAAGATTTGTAGTGAGACAGACAATACAGCCTGAGATTTGTTTAGAAAGTCTTTGTGTGGCGACAGGGCCTCCTTTCATTCAGCCACAAAAGAAACAAGGAACCTAGGGTAGGCTCTGAATGATCTGGTTCTTTGAAAATAGGAAAGTTGGGCTCCTTTAACATCCAGGGTATGACAACCAGCTTCCTTCCTGGAGCTGTGAAGTATAGGGTAGATGACTGGCAATTGAATGTCCTGATTAACATGAAAGTCTGAGGAGATCTTGGGTAGAAAATGAGGTTGTAGATGAAGTCACTTGTTCTAGAAGAATACTCTGTGGGGTGGATTTGCCATAAGGGCACCCAATTCCCCAGCTACTTCACCTGAGGTAATGACTACTGAAAATGAGATCTTGAAGGATAAGTGAAGGAGAGAGCAACTCACTAGATGGCTTAGAACAAGACTGGGGTCCCAAGTTGGTGCAGGCTCTTCGACATGGGTAAAGAGGTTTTCCAAGCCCTAAATTAATCTGGATGTTGTAGGGTGTGTGAATACAGAAACTGCATGCACAGGTGAGTGAAAAGCTATTATAACTGCAAGATGGACCTTGATTCTTGGTTCTCAAACTCAAGAGGCAGTCAAGTACATGAGTGAGACAGGATTCTGAAGGGGATAGTCCTCTCTGGGTGTATCAGGAGTGGAAATTCTTCTATTTTTGCAGGGACGCCTTTCTTGTTGATGGCTTTCTACTTTTCAGCACTATATTGCAAACATTGCCAGAGAAACAAATCCTCGAGCTGTTTGTTAGGTGAGTAGATTGTCTAGAGCCAGACTTGTAGATACACTGAATGCAGCCTGGTATGGGATATCATGCCTTACATGGCCTATCAGCTACAGGACGATCCAAGCTATAGTTTGAGGGCACCTCTGAGATGAGGCTGGTCATTGTGCTGACTCTGTTCATGGGCAACATGGCTCTGGCAGTTGTGGAATCCAGGATGTCACTTATGAAGTCAATGCATTGGAGAGGCATCAAGGTAGATTTTTCAGAATAGAGCCTGAGACCAAGGGAATGGAAGAGCCAGGACACTGCTGGTTGCAGGGTTAATTTCAGTAAGGAACAGGCCCGTGAGGAGCCAATGGTAAAGATTGGGATAAAGGTTGCTGCCAACTGTGAATCATAGAAAGTTTCTGTTAGTGGCATGCATCGAAATATGGAAATATCCATTCTGAATGTCAAAGGCCCAACCAATCCCCCATATTTAGAAATGGAATTACTGAGGCTCAGGTTACTACCCTGAACATTTGTGTCCTGATAAATGTGTTTAGAACTTTGAGGACTAGGATTGGACTTCTGATGAACAAAGGGGGAACTGATTCAATCACTCACATGAGTAGGAATGATTGAACTTCCAGCCATAACAGGCCTTTCTGAGAAGAGTCCCCGGAAGTGGAATGGGGGGAGTCAGATAGGCTAAAGCCAAAACAAATGGCATAGCCCAATGTAGCCATTTCTAGCACCTAGTCATCTGATGTGATCTGCTCCCACCATAATCTGAAATGGGAAAGAATCTCTATAAGGTGGGATCTCAAAGGGGTAGCCGTGTAGTCTATTGTAGAAAGACAACAGAGTCCTGTGGCACTTTTAAAGACTAACAGATTTATTTATCTGCGAAAGCTCATGCGATAAATAAATCTGTTAGTCTTTAAAAGTGCCACAGGACTCTGTTGTCTATAAGGTGGGAGTTGGGAAGTAAAAAAAGTGGTGGAGCAAAGTGTCCAAGGGATAGTGAGAGCTGCCTGACAGAACCTGTTGACTGGGTGGTAATAGTAGCTGGGGTATTTTGCCTCTGGTACCTAAGCTTCTTCCTGGGTGGTTCCACAGTCCTCAGATATGTATGGTATTGCACTGGATGAGATCTCTGGGCTGTCTATGATTTGCTAAATTTCCTCTTGGTTGTAGGTGCCCAAGGAGTGGAGGGTTGCTCTCAAATCTTATAGATATCGGAAGGGCTCATCTGTGGCATTGCTGAAGACCATGGGACCTTTCCACGAGAGATTTTCAATCATGTTCTGGACCTCTTTGGGAAGGCTGGAGGATTGTAGGTATGAAACATGGTGCATTGCTGTGGCAGTTGGTATGGAGCAAGAGGTTGTGTCAGCTGCATCCAGCAACACCTCCATGGAGGCTTTGATGACCATCTAGCCTTCCAAGATAAGGGTTAGAACTGATGCTTTTGGTCTTGAGGCAAATAATCAATAAAATTAATGAATTTGCTGTCCTTCACATACTGATATTTAGCAATTAAGGCTAATTAGGTACCCTAAACTGAAACATAGCATAGGAGTAACTTTTGCAACCAAAGACGACCAGACATTTGAGCTCCTTGTCATGTGGCATGAACTTGGAGCAATGCTGTCTGTGACTTCCATTTATCATATCCACCACAAGAGAGTTTGGTGTGTGATAGGGAGTACTCCAAGTCCCTCAGAGTGACAGAACGCTTCTTCTTTTCCCTTTTGCCACTGGAAGGGAGAGTGGCAGGTGTCTGCCCTACTGACTTAACTGGTGTTAGAAGGGCATCATTTACTTTAAGGGGAGGACTAGAGATTATCAGCCAAACCATGTTGTAGTTCTTGAATGTCCTCCAAGGGGATCTCTAAGGACTCTGAAATCCTCTTCATCATGTATTTGAAGACCTCTCTGTAGGATGTAGCAGCGGCATCACCACCTTGTCAGAGGAAGAGGATTTATTAGATGTAGGAATCTCTTCCAGCCCATAGTCTTCAGGAGGGTCACTGAGCAGAGGCGTGGGCAGGATCCTGACAGCCAATAAGCTGTCTGGTTCCTCAAAGCTCCTCATCCAAATAGATTTCAGGGGACAGAGGTCTAAATGGGAGGGAAGTGGAACCCTGAATAGAGACTTCAGGATCTGAAAATGTTTCTTCTCTGTTTCTAATGAGAGGCCTGTTGCAGTGATTGCAGAGATTGCATTAATGCTGAAGGTCACACCTGTACCTGAGATGGCATCATGACCAATGATAGGACTGTACCGATAGATATATATGTGTGTGTGAGAACAGAAAGACATCAGTTTGGCTAACAGTATTATTAGGCGATCCCTCTCAGTATCAGCCAGGAGAGTAGAGCTGGATTCTTCAAAGACTCAGAGGGCATTTGAGAGCAGAAATCTGCTCAGTACCAGTGAGATAAGCCATTGAATGAACAGTTCATCCAGTAAGTTCATGGAAAGTAGGTCCATCAATGGTTATTAGCCAGATGGGCAGGGTTTGCTGTTTGCCAGAAGTTGGGAATTGGTGATGGGATGAATCATGATTACATGTTTTGTTCATTCACTCTGAAGCAGCTGTCATTGGCCACTGTAGGAAGACTGGACACAGGGCTAGATGGACCATTGGTCTGACCCAGTATGGCCATTCTTATGAGCTGTAACGTAGCTGGTGATGTTAATGATGATGTAGCTGGGTGATCAGCATACCCTTATGTTCCTGGTCTGGTAGTATGGTTGTTACCAAAGAAAGTGGTCCCAAAGAATTCAGAGTTGATGGTTTCTTCAAGGAGTCATAGTATGTATAGAGGTTCTCAACTGGATACCAATGCCCAAGGGCCAAGCAGGGCTTCTTAGTGTGGGAAGCACCAGAAGTCTTTCCTAGAGGAAGATGAGACTCAGAATTCGACAGGGGATGGGAGCAGGGGTAGGATCCTCTGCTGTACCCATACCAGGACATGCAGTCTCCTTACTCACTGACCTTTGGAGTGACTTTCTCACTGCTCTGACTCCCTATAAAGGGACTTGTGTCTCCTCTTAGAGTCCTTCAGGTGTTCTGAAACTGTCCCCTGAGACTTAGTCATCAGAACAGAACCATGGAGGTCAATAGGGCATTCACATATTTTGAAGACAATATACAGAGAGTGGGGAGGCAATCATGTCCTGAGATGGGAGCAGGCCCAAAGGAGTGTTCCATAAAGTAACTTGAGCCTGTCTTCCCTCTTTTTTCTAGATCTACTCTTGAAGCCAGAGCACATCTTACACTTTAATGGAATATTTGCCTTCCTGAGACAGCAGAGGTATCACTGAGGGGGAAAGACCTTCTTCAGATTTGGAAAGATCTGCATGCTGGAGTTTTGGGCATCCCACAGGCAGAGAAAAAATACTTTGCACCCAACATACTCCACTTTTGTAGCATAGTCTTTGATGATATCCACTGTGTAAGGTAATTCTGTTCAACCAAATTTATTTAAAGTCCTGATTCCTGCTTAATATCTAGTGTTTTTGCTGTTTGTAATGTCAAGAAAACTTTTAACTCTGTTCTCTTTGGTCTCCCTTTCATACAAAGAGTTATTACTACCTTTCAGAGATGATTTTGCTCCATCACAGAATCATGGATGATATCAGGAAGTTCTCACTGTTTCTCTCTTTCAGGTCTGTAAAGGGCTTTCAATGTCTATCCTTTTCTAGCCCATCAAGTCTCTACTCAAAACCCACTTTCCCCAAGAATTCTATAAACTTCTTTCCTACACGAGTTGTGAAGAATACAGATATGACTGACAAAGAAATCTCCTTCAAAATAAAGAAGACATGGAACTAGAGCAGCAAGACATGGTAAGTTTCATTTGCCAATTGACTGTTTTTTGTTGCATCACATCCACCTTTATCAGTCTGTATTTCTAACGATAATGGAAACTCTTTAGGCCAAGATAATTATCTTCTTATTTCCCTGTAAATATCTAACATACTTTTCCCACTATATAAACAACAAACAATAATAATGGAAGGGCTGCTGGACACATTTGCACGCTTCAAGTTCTTTTCCAAAATGTGTCTTGGGCAGTCGCTATGTCAATTGTCCCTTTCCATCTTGATCTCCTCCTAAAAGCATCCTCATTGCTTCAATTCTTCCTTTGCTTTTTCTCTTAATCAATAAAGCTGCTGGCTAGCCTATATACAGCACTTTTCATTCCAAAGCAAATTTCACAGATAGAGAGATGGTAGTGCAGATTACTTAAATTATTAGCGCAGGTCCTTCACACAATACCACCACCCATCTTATGATTCCCTCCCCTGTGCCTAATCCTTTGGACATTATTGTCCTTTAGCCTTAGACTGAATGCCTTGCAATTTGTGTAGTTTTATGCGTATGTACTTTGACCGGGCTACCATTTCTTGTTTCTGGGTAATCAGGGATAAGACTAACTTACTCTGTACTTGTGCCTGATAGTCAACTCCAGACTGAAGATTCCTCTTGATCTCATGGCTAGATGAAGTGTTCTTATGGTTGCTTGCCTTTGTCTTGCTTCCTGTTGCCCTAATGCGTTTCAATTCCCTTGAACTACTCATTTGTCTTACTTTTACAAACTGCTTCAGCTCCTCAGAATTAACGAAGTTTGTTCTTCAGTAATCATTGCCACTGCCTGGCTTCCGTATATGCCACTCTGCTGCACTCTCATTCTCGTGCTGTGCTGGAAACCTCAACTCTTTCTCAATCCCCTTTCCGCCTTTTACAGATAGCCCCCTAAGAAAACCTTTTGACTCCTCATGAACATACTCAGTTTTTGCCTGTTTAGTCCTGTTCAGCTCTACCTGCTGGTCAGGAATGCACATGGTATCAAAAACTCAGAACAGAAAGCTTTGTTTGGTCATTCCTGTTAAGTCTCCCGGTTTCAATTAATCTCTCTGAGGCTCCCATTTGAGAATCTGAATCTGTCAGGAAATCAGGAGACTGAAAGCATGTGGAAATGAGTTCTGCTCTCACTAAAATTGACAGCTTCTATGGTGCCAGATAGATTTACAGACCCAATTTCTGCTAAGACTTCATAGTGTGGAGGCATGTAGTGTGTTTGCAATAGAGTGACTCAGCCACTGTGTACAGAAGAAAGGGTGTTTATAATGGGAGATGCAACTGCAGGGAAAGAAGCTGAGGAACCAGCAGAGCCAACGGCATCAGCACAGCAAGGCCAGAAGATGATGTTTCTGATCCCAGCTTTAGGGAAATGAGGATAGAAAACCTCCCAGAGACAGAAAGTCACATTCCCCTGCCCCCCAACCGCCTCAATGCTCCTATTGTCAGAGGCTGTGATAGACCCTGTAACATTAATGGAGTTGCGGCATTTTCGTCAGCCTCCTCATCCTCTACAACACGTTATCGAGCACCTCACTCCCCTCCTTTACTTCCTGCTGCAAATTGTTTTTTATATAAACCATCCCTTCAAATTGTCATTATTTAATATTAAAAAGCCCAGGTGCTTAACTATCGCATGTGCATGTGTCAGTTTCACAAGGACTTAAAGGCACCAAAATGTCCAATAAAATTATTTATTTTACTAACTTTATAGAAGGCCTATCATTGTAGCAGAGCAACGAATACTGGGTTGAAGAAGAGGAACAGATTTTTTTTCCCAATTAAAAATAAAATATTCAACTGAGTTAATGCATATCAATCAAATAAGCAAACTGATATCTCCATGTAATTTCCAGCTTTCTAGACCTCCACTCTTAACTGTGTGAAGTGGCTACAACTAAATGTACTGAATATATTCCTAATCTTCATGCAATAAACCTATTACTAGACACATTTATTTTTTGCTTACAGGAAGGATCCCATTATATACTTTAAAAACTGAAGAACATTTATTTTTTATGTTTTATTGTCATCCTGTTAAGTGATGAATTCATGAAGAAACATTCCAAACATGCATGTACAAAGCAAACGAAGCACAAAAGCTGTACTATGTACAGAGAACTGGTGTACTGTTCTGATAATTAGAACCAACTTCTGATGTTATCTTTTTAGGCTTATAAAGTGTGACCTGTTTTGTTTGTTTGTTTGTTTTCCCTGTGTACACCCGTGCATTCCCTACCTTTTATTAGGGTTAAAACTGAAAACTGTAATAGCAAGATGCGCTAAAGACTATTCTTAAAGCATTTCCAGCTACACTACAAAAAGGTTTGTAAGCCTGAGTACAAGAACCTGCTTTCATGCAGTAGACGCTTAACAAATAATAGGAAAAGGAGTAAGATTGTCAGTCTGCTTTTCAGACTCAAGAGGTTCTTTGGAGGGCTTGTTTGATCTAAACTGCTAATACTCTTAAGGTCCAAACGCTTCCCTGCATTTATTTTCCTCCTATTCTATAGGTTCCCCATCTTCCAAGCACCTGATGAAGTGGGATTTTCTCCTATGAAAGCTCATGCGATAAATAAATGTGTTAGTCTTTAAAAGTGCTACAGGACACCTTGTTTGTAATACTCTTAAGGGTCACCCATCATTAAAATATATAGAGAGAGGGTGAAATCCTGGCCCTATCAAAGTCAAAGGGAGTTTTCCCATTGATGTATATGGTACTAGGATTCAATTTTTCAGACCAAATATATATTTGCACTAAACAAAGAATTGTTTAAAGTGTGGTTTTAGTCTAAAAAGTCACTATATAAAATATTACCTTTCTATGCAGCAGATCTGCTCCCTGCTTATAATCAGATATATTTCCAGCTTGCCTACGTGGGGTCATCCAGGAAAATTAACTAACGATGTGAATTTGAAGTGAATTAAGTTAAACTGCATTAAATCTCACTGTGAACACTCATTGAGAACTGAAGTAAATTAAGCTAAATTGAATTAAGGTAACTTTAATTTTGGATAACAGAGATTCAATGGCTGGTACAAAGGCTGGTAAAAGAAAACTGAAATTACCCCTTTCCATTCATGTGTACAAACTAACAGACAGTTAAACTTTTCCAAATAATCTGTGTGTTTTAGTTTACACTTAAAATATCTACATGTGTTGTTACAATAAATGCTGTAAATGTTAGTGGACATTTTCATGACATCTTAGTGTTTTTCATGACATCTTAACAGCTTTTTAGTTTGATACTATATAGTTTCAAATTAAACTACCTACTGAATGACGCAAGTTAGGGATGCAAAAGATTCACCACATTATTGAGTCCATCCTTCTGCAAGTCCAGAATACAGTCCTCCAGCAGATACTTTATCAAACATTAAAACAGAGCCTAGTCAAGAGGCAGAGAAATACTAATGCGATAAAAATAAATAACTTAGAATAAGTGAGTATTTCTCTGCAAGACTGGAAATTCAGGATGGCAGAATTACCTTATACTTCTTATAATACTTATAATTTTCAAAAATACTTGTCCCAGTAACTCAATTGCATGCCTAACAGTAAGCAGCCATAATCATGCCATAACAGCAACAACTTTCTTATTTGCCGAACCTCCCAATATTAAGACAGTCTTCGCATGTTTTTCAAAGGGATACAACGAAATGTAAGTTGTAACATGTATACCTGAGATATATTTCACTAAAGCAAAGTTTTAGTGTGCCTTCTCTTTCTTCCTTTTTCATTAGTTTACCTGTCTACCTCAGTTTTCCCATTTGCCACTGGCTCTTTAATTATCAATTATAATAATAATTAATGTATTCCTTTTCTTGTTCTCTGATTGCATTTCCCTTATTTTCTTTTCCTCCTTTTAATTTATTTTTCCTTATTCTTTTTTTTTCTACTTTTCTAACACTGAGAAAACAATTTAGCTTCTATAGAAGCAAAGCAGGATAGATGCTCCCCTTCTATCAGTGTTCTTGTTTTTATTTCTAGGTCTCCTCTCTCTTTTCTTGGTCATTCTGTTCTCTCTCTCTCTCCCCACTCCTTCCTCATTTTTATTTCACTGTCATTTCTTACCTGCATTCCACAATAGGGTGCTCTTGCTCCATATCACACATACCCTCCTTTCCGTGGTGTTCATCCTTAGCACACACATCAGTGCATGCTTGCACCCTTTCTTGGTGAAAAAATTGAAAGTATTCAGAAAAGAGGTACAAGAAATGGTCCCAGGTCAGGGTAACATGCCATACAGTGAGAAATATAAGAAACTTAATTTGCTTTATCCAAGAGAGGCTTAAGGGGTTACTTGATCACAATCTACAAGTACCTACATGGGAAGGAAGTTTCGGATAGTAGAAAGCTCCATACACAAGAAATCCGCACCTACTTTCATAGATCTAATAAAACCATCTCAAGCACACCACAGAATCTCTTATCTACAGCTAGGCAATTCAGTACCACAGAATATGCACCATGGACAAGGACTGGATAAACACCTTAATGCTTGAAACCACCTTCACCAAAATGTAGATCACAGCATGGAATGGGCCACCCAAATACCCTTAGAGAACCTGCTTCAATAAAGAAATTACCTTTCCTCTGATTGCACACCCCAAGTTGTCACCTACAACCCCAGCCTGGAACCCATATGGGGTATCATCAAACAACTATAAACCATACTTAATGAAGACCCCATCGGACAGAAATTTTTCCTGAACCCCCCACTTTTGACCTTCAATCCCTCCTCGAAATCTTTTCAAGCTCATCACCAGAAGCAAGCTACCCACAGCAAGACACACCAACTCAAAGTGGCATCAGACCCTGCCAGAAAAACAGATACAAACAGATACACAACCTGCAGACTCATCTCCATTGCTACAATGATCAACTCTCCCTCTACAGCACACCTTTCAAGATCAATGAATCCTTCACATGCCTGTCATAACATTGTGCACCTCATCCAGTGCATTAAATGCCTCAATAATAACTATGTGGGTGAAACCAGGCAATCACTATGCTCTTGATGGAACTTGTACAGAAAAAGCCCAAAACACCCTATCACCAGTGGGTGAACACTTTTCATAAAGTGATCACTCTGTGTCTGGCCTATCAGTCCTCATCCTCAAAGAAAATTTGCACAACACATTCAAAAGATGAGGCTAGGAACATGTGTTCATTACTCTGCTAGACACTAAAAATCAAGAACTGAACAGACATATTGGATTTATGGCTTTTTACAACAATCTGTAATCCAGCTTTCTTTTTGTCCTATGACTGCAGAGATGTTAATGGTCCATTCTATCTTTAATGGTCCCTGCCAATATGTGCTCACTACTTATGCTGCAACTCTGGGAGTACCTTTCCCCGACTGAAGAAGAGCTCTGTGTATGGCGACCAGATGTTCTGATTTTATAGGGATAGACCTGATATTCAGTGCTTTGTCTTACATAGGTGCTTATTACTTCCCATCGCCCAATTTTTCATACTTGGTATCTGGTCAACCCAGCTCTGTATAGCTTGAAAGCTTGTCTCTCTCAGAATTTGGTCCAATAAAAGATATTATCCTTCCCACATTATCACTCTAGAAATAAAGTGCACATTTTTAACAGTAAAAGTTAAATCGTCCGAATTAAACATTAGGGCAATTGACCTAGGGATTCAGTGGATCCTGAAATTTTTTAATCAATGCAAAATCTTTCTAAAAATATGCTGTATCTCAACCACAATTTATTGCTTGATATATATATACATTAAAAAAAAAAGTATTGGCTAAAAGGGTCTGTGGCCTGTGTTATGCAGAAAGTCAGACTAGATTATTATAAAGTTAAATTCTGGCCTTGCAATCTAGGGATTTATGAACTTTTAATGAAAACTTACTTTTTATAGTTATGAAAAAGAATGTCTCACATGGATAATGGCCTAATTGTAGAAAAGCATATGTTAGTTTTCCTACGCATGAACATGAAGGGGAATCTGAATGGCATTATGGACGTTGTTGAGGGATAAGCCATTAGTATCCATACACTGTAATCCTTAGAATGGAAGAGATATGACCTGTTTCTTGCCCAAATTACCCCCCTCATCTTGGTGAACACCCTAATGTCAAAATAGGCCAAAGCATAGTTCTTCGCCATCCTAGGAAGAACTTCAGCTTTTTTTAAGCATGAGACTAACAAGAATTCCTAAATTCCACCTCAAAAATGACAAATTTCAGAGATCTTATCCAGAGTTTATTCTCTTAATGTGACAAATGAGGATCTTTATGTCCATGATGACACAAAATCTTTCTTTTATGATCCACCAAAAATATAGTGAATTCTATTGAAACTGTTTTAGATTATGGAACTATCCCTGCAAGTCACCCAGTCCTGAAGTAGCAATAAATTATAATTATTATTTAGATTTTCAAAGTACCTCAGAGGTTTTTGATGTTTAAGGACAAAAAGCCCCATTCAAAAGCTAGAAATTATTATTAAGTATTACATAACAAAACAGTCCTTACATACAGAACTAATGATCTAAATGTAAAAAATGATAAAGGATATAAAACATGCAGTAAACTAGCCAGAGTGGCATAAATATTAGTATTTCCCTCACCCACACCTGCTCTATTTATTACTGTCTTCAACTGTTCTCTCCTCCCTACTGGTGAGCTTTGATTGTCCAGATTTCTTTGTACTGACAGCAAAATGGGAATTAACTTTACAAAAGTCAGAAAAAACACTCAAAAGAGAAAGTGTGAATCACTGCATTAGTCAATGGGCTGATGCTAGCCAATGTGATAAAAATGAGTGTGATCACTATGATTCTTGGTAGTGAAAGAAAGAGGTTAGTCAAGTTATCAAAAGGAAAGTTTGGGTCAGGTGATAAAGCGAGTTACTCTATGAGGCTATTAAAGGACTTCATCAAGAAACTATTTTTATATCTAGAGGAGCTGGGCAAAGTTTAGTCAATTTTAAAGTCAGTATACCTCGACTTCAGCAAGGCTTTTGATATGGTTTCCCACAGCATTCTCGTCAGCAAGTTAAGGAAGTATGGGTTGGACGAGTGGACCGTAAGGTGGATAGAAAACTGGCTAGATCGACGGGCTCAGCAGGTAGGAATCAATGGCTCGATGTCTAGTTGGCAACCGGTAATGAGTGGAGTGCCCCACGGGTCGGTCCTGGGGCCGGTTCTATTCAACATCTTCATTAATGATCTTGGTGATGGAATAGACTGCGTGCTTAGTAAGTTCGCAGATGACGCTAAGCTGGGGGGAATGGTAGATACTCTGGAGGGTAGGGACAGGATCCAGGGAGACTTGGACAAATTGGAACACTGGGCTGAAAGAAACCTCATGAGGTTCAACAAAGACAAGTGTACTTGTCCTGCACTTAGGACGGAAAAATCCCATGCACTGCTAGAGGCTGAGGACCAATCGGCTAAGTAGCAGCACTGTAGAAAAGGACCTGGGGGTTATGGTGGACAGGAAGATGAATACGAGTCAACAGTGTGCTCTTGTTGCCAAAAAGGCCAATGGCATATTAGGCTGCATCAGTAGGAGTATTGCCAGCAGATCGAGGGATGTGATAATTCCCCTCTATTCGACACTGGTGAGGCCGCATCTGGAATAGTGTGTCCAGTTTTGGGCTCCCCACTACCGAAAGGATGTGGACAAATTAGAAAGAGTCCAGCGGAGGGCAACAAAAATGATTAGGGGGCTGGGGCACATGACTTATGAGGAGAGACTGAAGGAACTAGGCTTATTTAGTCTACAGAAGAGAAGACTGAGGGGAGACTTGATAGCAACCTTCAACTACTTGAAAGGGTTCTCCAAAGAGGAGGGAGCTAGGCTGTTCTCGATGGTAACAGAGGACAGAACGAGGTTGGATATTAGGAAAAACTTTCTCACTAGGAGGGTGGTGAAGCATTGGAATGGGCTACCTAGGGAGGTGGTAGAATCTCTATCTTTGGAGATATTTAAGGCCCGGTTAGACAAAACCCTGGTTGGGGTGATTTAGTGGGAGTGGTCCTCCTTTTCAGCAGGGGGTTGGACTAGATGACCTCATGAGGTCCCTTCCATCCCTATTATTCTATGATTTCTCAACCATTATCTAAGAGTGCTATCTGATATTTCACCATTTTCCCCAAAACTAAGAATAAGAAATAATGATGTAATAGTCATTAGCAAATGTTGACTATTCATTGGTGACAACTTGTTACGTAATACTGTGCCATTTTATGTAGACAAACTTTAGTCCTGCATCAGAGAAGCATCCTAACAGTAATTTTATAAGCTTATTTTTCAAGACTGATGTTTCTTGAATACTGGGGATATATTATAGCTGTAATTTAAATCTCTCATTTTCAGAGTGGTGGAAGCGTCTTGAGTTCTGTCAGCCTGGGCATTAGGATTATAAACTATGAGAATTGAGAATGCATTAAGATAGAAAAATAAAGGTTTGCTAACATTTTCAAAGCTGGATGCCTTTAGTCAGGCTCCTGAACAACAGTAGTCTAACTAAAATCAATGAACATTTCAATTTCTTAGCACTTCTGGAAGTTAGGCCATTTATCTAAAAGCCTAATTTTAGAAATCCAGATTTGAAAAGTATGGCAATTTTATACATTTGAGAATTATGAAAGGTAGTAGACAAATTCATAAGAGTAGATTTATTTTAAAAAAATCCTCTCAAACTTTATTCTTATATCTTCTTTCAAAAAAGTTAACATATAACATACTGTGTCAGACTTATGGTCCATCTAGCCCAATAGCCTGTCTACCTATTCTGTCTACTCCTGGAATATTTTATTTCCTCTCTGGAATAGAGGGTAATTGCAAAGGAGGCTGTGATTCTGAGTTTTAATCTTATTCCCAGACTGTTCCATGGGCATATCAACAATACAGGGTTACTTGCTCAAGCCAGATCATAGAATCATGATCTAGCCGTAGAGAAAAAAGGTGTAATCACTTGATAGCTGTACAGGCAATATTCTTACGGAGGGAAGAATCTCAAATTGACTTAAAAATTAATGAAGGTTTTGCTGTTGCTAACATAATGGAATTCAGTCACTCAAACCGACCAATATTTAGCACCTTGAAGGAGAGTCACCTTCTCTTCTTTGTCTTCCACTTATAAAAAATACAAAAGCCCAATATCAGGCATAGTAATGACAGGAACCAAAGAAGTTTATGGTAGCAAGCAAGATGAGGGTATTACTTTGTGCCTGTTGAATTCCAGCCAAATTATTTTTCTTACCAACTGTAAAGAATGGTAGATGATCAAAATGTAAGGTAAAGGAGAATTCAATGGTTCTGAGGCAAGCACTGAGTCTAACATTGATGAGGATAAAAAACTAGTAGATCTTACTCTATCTCCATTCCCCTTCAAAAATATGTTTGCTGCTAGGTTGTGTATATGTGCTGCTGGGTTGTGTACGTGTGCTGCTGGGTTGTGTATATGTGCAAAACACTGTGTAAAATCCCTTTCTGTTTATTCATTTGCTTTAGATACGTAACACACTTGTATATTACACAGGTATTTAAGATGCATGAAAATAGCATGCCTTTTTGATTCCCTCTTGCAGTTATTTAAACAATTTAAAACTGACGTAAAAATATTATGTTTATTCCACTCTACAGGAATAGATGCTTTTAAACATATGGATAATCATGAAAAGTTCCATAACAGAACATGGGGCAAATAAAATAATTTAGGGGTTTTGAACCTTGCATAATTCATTCCTTGTTCAATGCCAGAATCTATAACCAATATTTACTAGCTAAACTTATATTGAATGAATTCATTTTAAGTAGGGTTTTTATTTTGTATCATGAATTATCTTTTTTTTTTAAAAAATCAGTAATACAAGGTACCTTGTATGGCAGCTGTGAGTTGTGCAGCGAAGTGGGATTTCGGGTTTAATAGATTACTTGGATTTCAAATTCTATGCAGTTGTCAAAGGTTGTCTTGATCTCTTGGAAAGGCAGGGGATGAGTGGAAATATTTGTGCCTTTAGCATCAAGTTTGGACAAATTAGTTCATTGTGACCACTTGGGAGAGAAAAGAATGCTTTTATTTCAGTATGGCGTGGAAGAAAGAAATTACTATGTGTCTGACTGCATAAAACATATCCTGTATGGTAAATATAATACGAGTTGGATTTGGCTTTCAGATTCTAAGCCTGTGAAGGTTCCAAATAGTCTGCCCAGTTCTAATTAAAACCAGTGAAGTTAACATCTCTGCTCTTTTGTGAAAATGAAGCTGTTTGGATTAAAATAATCACTATACATTGAAGGAATTTCATAAGCTATTTTGGATCATTTGTAAACTCTTAATAAAAGAGGCTAGGTAACTATTGTTTTAGTCACGTACTTGTTTATACATCTTACTATGGCAAATTTTATTTTACATGCGCACATTAAACTTATTTCAATAGGAGCAAGAGACAAAAGCCTACAATAAGTAAAAAACATGGAGACCTAGGTGAAGAGCCAGAATCTCAGGGGTGCATGACAATTATAGCAGAGACAAAGGAGAGAACATAGAAGGGAAATCAGATCAGTATATTAGGTTCATAGACTCAGACTTTGAGGTCAGAAGGGACCAATATGATCATCTAGTCTGGCCTCCTGCACAATGTAGGCCACAGAACCTCACCCACCCATTCCTGCAATAAACCTCTAACTTACAACTAAGTTATTAAAGTCCTCAAAAGTCTGTATGCTAATATATGTAGTATGGGGAGAACTAGAAATACGAGTGAAGGATCACAACTGTGGCATAACTGGCATCACAGAGAGTTGGTGAGATAATACATGACTTGAATAGGGGACATAAAGGTACAGCTTACTCACAAATGGGGCAGGGAAAAAGGAAGAAGGTGTGTCCTTTATATGGAATGTATAAATTTGCATAAGGTTGAGATAGAAATAGGAGGTACATGTATTCAAAGTCTCTGAGTAAGGATAAAAGGGGTAGCAAAAAAGGGAGATGTCATGATAGAAGTATATTACAGAACACCTAACCAAAAGAAGACATGAATGAGGCTTCTTTTAAACAACTACTGAAATTATCCAAAAGATAGTACTTGGTGGTCATGGAGGATTTCAACTACCCAGATGTCTATAGGGTAAATAATACAGCAAGGCACAGATTATCCAACAAGTTTTTGGAATACGTTGGAGACATGTTTTTATTTCAGAAGGTGGAGGAAGCAACTAGAGGAGAGGCTGTTCTAGGGTTGATTTTGATAAATAGAGAGGAACTGGCTGAGAATTTGAAAGTGGAAGAGTGCTTGGGTGAAAGTGATCATGAAATGACAAGAGTTCATGATTCTAAGGAAGGTAGGAAGGAAAGCAGTAGAATAAAGATAATGGATTTCAAGAAGTAGACTTTAGCAGACTCAGGGATTTGGTAGGTAAGATCCCATTAGAAACAAGTCTAAGGGTAGAACAGTTCAAGCGAATTGGCAGTTTTTCAGAGAGACATTATTAAGGGTACAAAATAAACTATCCCACTTCATAGGAAAAATAGAAAGAATGGTAAGAGACCATCCTGGCTTAACCAGGAGATCTTCAATGACTTGAAAGAAAGAAAGAAAGAAAGAAAGAAAGAAAGAAAGAAAGAAAGAA
>ML685797.1:5260950-5299961 GCA_007922175.1 Pelusios castaneus
GAAAGAAAGAAAGAAAGAAAGAAAGAAAGAAAGAAAGAAAGAAAGAAAGAAAGAAAGAAACCAGAAGCATGAAGGAACAAAATTAAAAAGACCAAGGCACAAAATGTGATTAAACTAATTCAATACATAAAAGGTAACAAATACATCAGTCAAGAGGAAGACCAAAGACAGGGTTGGTCCATTATTCAACTAGGGAGAGTGAGGAGGGAAGAGAGACAATGTGGAAATGGTAGAAGTGCTAAATGCCTTTTTTGATTTAAGTTTTTACCAAAAAGGTTAGTAGTGATTGCATGTTTAACACAGTGAATGCCAGTGAAAATGAAATACATTCGGAGGCTAAAATAGGAAAGGATTCAATTAAACATTATTTAGAGAAGCAAGATGTCTTCAAGTTGGCAGGACCTTATGAAATACATCTTAGAATACTAAGGAGCTGATTAAGGAGATAAGTTAGATGTATTCAAGTCAGCAAGGCCTAATGAAAGTTATCCTAGGGTACTTGTGGAAACAACTGAAGCAATTTTGGAACCATTAGCAATTATCTTTAAGAAATCATGGAGGATGAGTGAGGTTCCAGAGGAATGAAGAAAGGCATAAAGATAATATCTATCTTTAAAAGGAGGAAAAATGAGGACCCAATAAGTTATAGACCAGTCAGCCTAAGCTTCTATACCTGGAAAGATACTGGAACAAATTATTACAGAATTTGTAAGTACCCAGGGATAACAGTATTAATACTTACTAAAATGATTTTTTCAGGAACAAATCATACCAAAGTAACCTAATGCCTTCTTTGGTAGGGTTACTGGCCAAGTCGATGGGGTAAACAGTAAAACATTCGACACAGTCCCACATCATGTTCTCATAAACAAACTAGGGAAATGTCATATAAATGAAATTACTGGTGTATGCACAGATGGTTGAAAGACTGTGCTCAAAGAGTAGTTATCAATGATTTGATTTCAAACAAGGAGGGCATATCTAACTGGGTCTGGTATTATTTAATATTTCCAATAATGACTTGCATAATGGAGTAGAGAGTATACTTATAAAATCTGCAGGTGATACCAAGATTGAAGGGGTTGCAAGCTCTTTGGAGAACAGGATTACAATTCAAAATGTCTTTGACAAATTGGAGAATTTGTTTGAATTCAACAAGACCGAATTAAATAAAGATAAGTGCAAAATATTTCACTTAGGGAGGTAACATCAAATGCATAATTACAATATGGAGAATAACTGATGAGGCAGTAGTACTGCCGAGAAGGATCACAAATTGAACATGAGTCACCAATGTGATGCAGTTGTGAAAAATGGTTAATATCACTGTGGGGTGTATTAAAAAGAGTGTTGTATGTAAGAAAGGGGAGTTAATTGTCCTGCTTTACTTGATACTGGTGAGATCTCAGCTGGAGTAGTGTGTCCAGTTTTGGGAACCACACATTAGGAAAGTTGTGGATAATTGGAGAGAGTTCAGACAAGAGCAACAAAAATGATAAAAGATTTAGAAAACTTGACCTCTCAGGAAAGTTTAAAAAACTGGGTATATTTAGTTTTGAGAAGAGAAAACCCAAGAGAGGACCTGGCACATGCTTAAAATATAAGGGCTGTTTAAAAAAAACAACAACAAAAAACGCTGTGGTCAATTGTTCTCCAGGTGCACTAAAATTAGAAGAAAGTAATGAGCTTAATAGCAAGGGAAACATCTGGGGAGATATGGGGTACTGTACTTCAATGAAATTTTCAGCTAAATTTCACACAAGCACATTTATTGACTTAATATAGCAATGCATACTTAGAACAGGAGTGTACATGTAGGTGAGAGAGCTGAAACTGCTCTTGATCTGGGGTACAATATGGTGTGGGATGGTCCTGCCATTTAGGAGACTATGATGGACTTTCCCCAAATTGGCTCATTACATATGCAAAGGGACTGCCACTTGGGGGAATGCAAGAGGACACCCAGTACCCAGTGCTGTCTATGGGTGTATGGCTGTCTATGGATGTATGGCTAGTTTGGAGTGCTTTATGAGAACACAATATTAAGTTTTCTAGCAGTGCTATTTGACACTGCTATTTTCTGTGTTCATGTGCCCTCCTGAGACCCTCACACTGCCACAGTCAACCTTCCCTCTATTCTTCTGCTTTCTTGGCCTTCTGCTGAGATGATCTCACAAATTTAGCAAACGTGTCCTCCCTCACCCACTTTTGCCTCCCTCACAGATTTTCCAGATGTTCAGAGCCTCAGTTCAGGACATAGTCATGGCATTTCAAAGAAAGAGCACAAATAGCTTTTGTCCCAACAGTAGCCTCCATGCCAACAATGATTAAATATTGCTTTTCCTCCTCAATTTTAGAATTCTATTCCAATATGTTCTTGTTAGTTGTGATGCATTTGAAGATGGAAAGATGTTTTCCCCCTTTATTTCCCCTTTTTCTAGGACCTCTGTACCAATCCTAGGTGGGTGGCTGCTGAGCTGGAGGGTGACTGAGAGACAACAAAGGTCAGGTTAATAATTGCATGTGCAGTTGTGAAAGCTGTCCTAATTCTGGAGACTGTTATCCTTCAGTGCTTTGCCCAGAATCAGGAAAAGAATCACGTTCAGGAAGGCAATGGGCAAATATGAAAGATATGCAGCACTGCTATTTACCAGGATGGTGCCACAACATCTGGTTCAGGAGTGGAAGGAAAATGTCAATTATAAGGGTGAACAACACTAATGACACCATCACAGGACCTAACCAGCTACTCGACTCAACCACCAATATGATATATGCCCACATGTGCCAATAATACCCCTCTGCCTTAAACATTTGACAAACTGGACTGTCTCAGCACCAAAGAATAAATGGACACAAATCTGACATCAGAAATAAGAACATTCAAACACCAAGAGGAAATTGTTTTAATCTCCCAGGCCATTCAGTAATGTATTTATCTTCACGTATCTTCAAATACATTTACTCTAGAGCAAGGCTTCAAAGAGAGACTTCAAAGTTAGAATTCATATGTAGATTTGATGCCATCAATTTGGGTCTAAATATAGGCATGAATTGGTTTTCCCACTACAAACATTAGACTTTGAAAGTACCATAGGTCCCCTTTTTTGTTTTTCATTACTAACAGTGATTCTCACCTCTTTCAGCCTCACCACTTTCTGATATGTTATGTTTGAATCTATAAACTTGTTTGATTTGCTGAAGTAATCTGACCTGATCCAGTGAAATGTAATCACAGGATTTATTTTCCCCTCCCTTACTGTAAGGTTTTTTTCAATGTAAGTTTTCTCCATTCTAGCATCTGACGAAGTAAGACTTCGCCATGAAAGGTCATGTGAAAAATAAATGTTAGTCTTTAAAAATGCCACAGGACTCCTTGTTTATTTTGCTGAAGAAGACTAACATGGCTACCCCTTTGGAACCTGTACGAACAATGTTATTATAAAACCTGAAAGAACTTACTGAAATACCTACACTACCAGAAGGCGAGACACAGTCAACATAGGACCATCAGATACAATTTAGGATTTTACCCACAAAAGCTCATGACATAAATAAACTTGTTAGTTTTTAAAAGTCCACAGGACTCCTTGTTTGTTTATTTTTTAACTGAAGACACAAAATATCTAAACAGACGTACATACAGTAGAGGGGAGTAGAGCCCTGCAGACCCATGGGTATCTGCATCTGCAGATGCAGGTGCAGATATTGGCAGCCCAATTGTTGCGGATTGGCCCGTGGATACGGATTCTATTTTTATCTTCCTAGGGTGTGATCGATTGCTGCAGCTGCTGCTATCATCTGGGTCAGCAGCACACAGGGGAACAGGGAAGCACTCCAGCCAATCCCAGCTCAGCTCTGATTGTGGTCTGCCAGCCAATCAGAGTCTCAGTCACAGCAGGCTGGAGCTTGGAGAGCCACCGCTCACTGTCAGTCAGCATGCTGGCCTTTGATCGGCTCATTCCCCATGCCTTCCCTGCCCACTTCTTCCTTTTCTTGTTTGCAGTTCGCATGCCATGCTGTCAATCAGAGATTTTATTGGTGGCTAAGGAAATCTGATTGACAGCACAGCATGCAAATCGCAAACAAGAAAAGGAAAAAGTGGGCGGGACCCATGAGAGGAATGAGCTAGTCAAAGGCTAAAATGCGGACTGAGAGTCCAAGCTCGGTTACAGGTATACATAAAACATGGCATGCGGATCGTGGAACGGATAGAGACCGATTGGATGTGGATCGGTTCTGGATCTACATTTTTGTATTTGTGCAGGCAGGGCTCTAGAGGAGAGGATACATTGGCCATGACAGATGTGGGTAGCAATGACATATGGAAAGACAGGAGAGCAATTCTGGAAAATAAATTTAGTCTACTAGGTAAAAGATTACAGTCCAGAACCTCCACAGTTTAATTCTCTGAAATGTTTCTAGTTCTACATGTAGGACCAGAAAGAGACACAGAACTGCAGGGTCTCAATGCATGGAGAAGACAATGGTGTTGGGAGGATGGATTTAGGTTTCTTAAGAACCAGGGAATATTTTGGGAAAGGAGGAGTTTATATGGGAACCAGACTGCTGGAATGTGAAATTAAAAAGTTTGTAGAGGATTTTTTAAACTAAGGGCTGTGGGGAAGCCAACAGGCCCAGAGAAGAGCACAGTTCTGGTGGCAACATCCCTTAGAGATGAAATAATTAAAGGGGGAAGGCTATACTCTAGTAAGGAGAGTAGGAAAGAAGTTGTTAAAATACAAGTAGGAACTAGCTAGGAACAATAAAATGTAAGGGAGTCTGATTTAAATAGAACACATGAAGACAAGCAACCAAATATTGAAAAGATGTACCAATGCCTAGCTCTACAGGAAATACCTTGCCTGATGCATCCTAGAAATGCATTGGCTTTTTTCATGGCCACATCACATTGGCAGCTCATAGTCATCTTGTGATCAATCAATACACCCGAGCCCTTCTTCTCCTCGGTCACTTCCAACTGATGCATCTCCAGTTCACAGTAAAAATTCTATTATTAGTCCCTAAATGTATTACTTTGCACTTTCAACTATTGAATTTCTTCCTATTTCTATTACTACAAGGTCATCCAGACCTTCTTGTATGATATCTTGGTCCTTCTCTGGATTAGCAGCATCTTCCAACTTTGTGTCATCTGCAAACTTTAATTAGCACACTTCCACTTTTTGTACCAAGGTCAGTAATAAAAACGTTAAATAAGGCAATCTCTAAGGAACTCTAACAACCTGCCTCCAGTCTGACAGTTCATCTTCAGTATGACCCGTTTCAGTTTCCCCTTAAACCAGTTTCCATATCAATTCCCATCTTTTTTCTAATTTAACTAATAATTCCCCATGTAGAACCATATAAAATGCCCGACCAAAATCTAGGTAAATTAGATCCACCACATTCCCTTTGTCTAAAAAATCTGTTACCTTCTCAAATAAGATCAGGTTGGTTTGGCATGATCAACCTTTTCCAAAACCATCTTGTATTTTGTCCTAATTAACATTATTTTAATGTCCTTTACTTTCTGTTTCATTTCTTCCCCCAAAACCTTGAATACTACTGAGGTCAAACTAACAGGACTTAAATTACCCAGATTCTTCTCCTCCTCCCCCCCTTTCTTAAAAATAGGAACTATGTTAACAATTCTTCAGTTATACAAAACAACCTGAGTTTACAGACTCATTAAACATCTTTGCTAAAGGGTTTGGATTTCATGTGCCAGTTCCTTTAATATTCTTGGATGGGATTATCCAATCCTCCCAATTTAGCTCCATTAAACTGTTCAAGTTTGGCTTCTACTTTGGATGTGGTAATTTCTACCTCCATATCCTCATTCCTATTAGCCTCCCTACCACTCCCCCTGAGCTCATCATTACCCTCATTAAAAATGGAGGTGAAGTATTTGTTTAGATATTTGGTCATGCCTAGATTATTCTTAACCTCCACTCCATCCTCAGTGCTAGCTGTCCCCTTTCTTCTTTCTTTGTTTTCTTCCTATTTATATGGCTATGGAACATTTTACTATTGGTTTAAATTCCATTTCAATGTCCAACTCTTTGGGCATATCTCACTTTATCTCTACATGTTCTAACTTCCAAGAGGTAACTTTCATTGCTGATCTCTTCCGTCTTCCACTCCTTGTAGGCTTTCTGCTTTGTTTAAGTAACCTGTCTGAACTACATTAGCAATTCTCCAGTCATACGGCACAACCCTTGTGTTCACAGATACATTAAAAATCCTTGCTAATGGGCTGGCAATTTCATATGCCAGTTCCTCTAATATTCTTGGATGGGAATTTCACCAACAATTCTTAAAGGGACAGCATTCTGCCGCTGCAGCTCTCGTCACCACCAAAAGATCCCACAAGGTGGTGGGTGGGGGCTTTCAGCAGCAGGCTGATTTACAACGACACACTGAGCCGCTCTGCCGCAGCACACTTTTGTGCCATGACAGAGTGGTTGAGAACTGCTTACCTAGAGGGTCAGGGATGAAAACTGATGCTCCAAGTGTTCCTAACACTCCAACTGTCAGAAGCTGGGCCTGGGCAACAGGGGATGGATGACTTGAAATTTCTCTGTCCTTTTCAGTCCATCTGAAGGATCTGGCACTGGCCACTATGAGAAGGCAAGATGGACCATTGGTTTTGCCCAGTACAGCTGTTCTTATGACAATGAATCAAACTGTAGACCAGAGACCAAGAGCGGCACACACAACGTATGTTCTGAGAACTGCTGTAAGAGCTGCTGATAATCCCTGACTTTTCAATGGCCTAAGATACTATGTTTTGAAGGGACCCTGACTGAAATCAAAATACCACACTTCACTTTAAGCATGGGTTTACTGTCCCTCTTTCTCAAAGTGCTGAAGTATTCCCATAACTTTAAAAATGTGCTTAAATGCTATGCTGAATCAAGATCACAAATGGGTGTTAGGTCATTATTTACTAAAACGGGGTGGGGGGTGGTAAAAATCTCTCTCTCAAATTGAAATTTATGAATTTAAACTCTGAGATCCTTTGTAGAGGTGACTCATCCCATTAGAAGTCCCAAAATACAGCAAAAGAAATACTTTCCTATAGCAATACATACAAACTTTGCAATATAAAAAAAGTCCAATTTATTCTCAACATTTGAACAGGATAGTTACTGTACTTACTTTCCAGGCACTATATTTTAGAAATACATACAATTTATTTCAATTAGGACAGTTACACTATAAACATCACAACTATAAAAAGTCTGGTAAGAATGTCGGTGCAAGTAATAGGGAAACTATAATTAAAAATTAAACAAAATAATTAGCATGCCTCTCAGCTTAAAAAAAAAAAAAAGCACATGGATGAGTTACTAACGTTTAAAAAATTGTGTAGCATTCTTGCCCTTGGGTCCAAACAAATGTGTCTCCTTCACTGATTTCTAGGTAATGCTCATTGTTTTTAAAAGCAGATAAGATTATACTGCATGTATAATTAAACTATATTTTATTTTTGGTTTAACAAAACAATTATTTTAAATCTGTCATTATATATTTTTCTATATAGGACAAAATCTGTTGAGTGAAATTTGTTTTCGCTGTTGTACACCTTCCAAAACAAGAATAAAGTTTAAAAGGTAAAATCTAATTTTCTTCAAGTGATACAAAAATAATTCTGGCAACACCTCCTGCATTAAGACAATTCATCATTCACATAATGTTATCTACAAAATACATCTTTCACACGTCAAAATCTGAATTCACTGTATTTTATAAACCTAGTAATGTAGCTAAAATAAGAAAATAAAGATGTGATCTTTTTGTTATCTTAAAGTCTATCCATTGAAAAAGTACAACTGCTGCTGCTGAGAAATTTCAAAACACATATTCCATTCACCTCCCCAAACAAACAGCAGACTGTACTTCAAATGCATTGCAAGAGAATTAGGTAATCTTTTCTTTGTTTAGTTTCAGTAGGGTTCAGTGACAAACATTCATCTCCCTTTCTATACAAGTTCCTGTTCTTTAGCTTAGTTTAAACTTGCTCTAGTTTTAGTGGCAACTCACTGTACTTTGCAATTGATTAGTGTACTACAATAAAATTCAAGCAAAATTTTAAGAATACCATTTAATTACTTAAAATCATGATGAGTTGTTTGTTCTCTGTTTATATCATACATTGGAAAGAACATTTACATCTGTAGGTAGGCTAATAGAATCAAACACAAAGCCTTTGAAATAAACCAGTAACAGCTGCAGCCATGCCTTATTACTCTGCATTAGCTGCCATTCCTTAAATTTTAAGTTGCAAAATTGCTGATATTTTCGAAAACCAGAGAGACTTTTTAGAAGACCTAATGGTATGAAACAGACATCTCTCACAGAGAAAACAAAAATGAATCTTATACTAAAAGATATATGTTCAGCTATTTTCCATGGTAAGGCATGCTTGCTTTCCACCACTATGAACTTTTCTTATTTCAACAGGTGAAAGTATTTAGATTTTAAAATACTGAGTTGTCAGTGGACCTTCTCCAAAACAGAGAAATGTATGCTGTACACGTTGTAAAACCAATGAAATATTTATCTGATTAATAACCCATATTTTGCATCTATAAAATAAAATTTAGGCAGGAATTACAATATCATGCCATCATCTAATCATTCAACTAAAACACAGTTAGTAATTTAAAAAAATAAGTTTTTGTAGATGCCTAGTTCTAGATTACACTGTGATGTAAAACTTTATTTCTGGTAATATACACACAAAATATATTCTTTTAAAATAAATTATCACTATAATTTTCAATGCACTTGTTTTTAGAATTATTACAGTATGGCTTATTGACATCTGTGTAAAAATTAGAGTGCAACAACTTAAACTCTCAGCAAAGGGTTATTGTCAGACCCTAGTGGTCTGAAATGGTCTTTAAGCAGATCTAAAGAGATTAATTTTTTCTAAAGATAGAAGTAATTTTAATGTAAAAATTTATACAATGACAATTACAGAGGTTTAGTTTCCAACAAACCCAGAAGAGTTACTTATTCCGTGGCTCTCAGGATTCATCACCCACAGTAGTTCTCAATTTTAACATTTATATTTTACATCTGGTATTAGAATTAAAACCTTGAATAGATTTAAAAGAGTCAGTTTGAGACTAACAAGAATTAATTGTATACTTTGAATAATCCACTTGCTCTAACACTAAGATTTTGATACATGCAGAAAAATAAAAATAGGGGTCTGCTTTATTTTTAAAAAAATTCAAGACTCTTTATTTACTTAGTCACTCTAGAATATCATTTTTGTGAAGAATGTTAGAATCAGAACATTTGTCATTTGAAGTAGTTTGTTAAAACTTAGATCCAGTTTGCACAGTAACACATATCAGATACCAGCAATGCAATACCGGTATGCAAATTTTTGAAGAAAACAGTTTTGACCTTCCTAATTACATTATTTTCATATACCAGGACTGAATGGGAATAACTAAAATATGTTGATTTTACAAGTTTACTTACCCTAATTGTAACTCAGATGTAGATTTGGAGGCCAAGATATAGCTGCTTTAAAATGTAAGATGATCATAAATTGCATACACAGATTATCAAATCTCATGAAGTACAAACTATTATCTTTATCCAATTCTAATTTCTTAAATTACAAATGAAGGAACTGCAGATTTTGTGTCTGTATGTGTAACATTAAAATATAAGCTGTGTTTTCTTTATCATCCATAAAATGTTTTATGTTTTCTACATATTTCTTATCCTTTCATCACCTTCCCTCAGATGAAAATAAAAGCAAATCTCACCATCATCAGCGTAATCAATGTTTACCTGAACTTTCCTGACTTCATTGCTTCTATCAGACATAGAAATTGGGATAGTGATTGTTAACATTCTGCTTCTAAAATTTCAGTGTTCAGTAAAGAAAAACAAGTCAGGAAAGAGTAATAGAAATATTTTAGTAAAAAACCCAGGAAGACCATGAGAAGTGTGTGTTAGAAATTTTCTTTTTAATTGCTCTACAAAGATAGCATTACAGAAAAAAATATTTTAAACATCTGAAAATGTTCTGTCAACAGATTCCATTTAAACTAGTAAAGCCATGAAAATATCCAAGTAAAAACAAACATCTGACCACAATGATACTGGATTTTTATGTTAAATTATGAGTAGCAAGTTTCAGGAAATCCAACAATGCTGCATTTCAGTTTTAAGGGAATCGCAGCAGTGATTATAGTCTGTATTTCTTCTTTATTTATCTCCATCAATTTAAATAAAGTACCCTAAGACATATTCTGAACTGTATATGGCCTTGCAATTAAATATACAATACAAAATCATAACAAAACTAGAAAAAAACAACAACAAAAACATCCCCCCATTACTGTCATATCAACCACCAGTCAGCAAAACACATTGAAGATGGAGAAATTCTGGTTGCATCTGTATAGTGCCCACAAATACCCACACTCTCTGAGTAGCTGAACCTTCCCCCAAATGCCTACTCAAGTATGTGAGCTGTGCATTATGCCTTGAATGTCTAGGCACTTTTGAATTCAGAAGACTGGGGAAAAAAACAGTTGGGATTTAAATTAAATTTCAAAATCAACAAACCCTCATGGACAATGTTTCTTCTCTTATATACCTGAGACCTCTATTTCAAGGACCTCTGCAAATCTCAGTAAAGCTAGGAGGCCTGGGAAAAAAAGTGGTGTCTCATATTACAAGGCCATTTAGGGCTTTTATAGGTCAAAAAACCACCACCTTTAACTTCACAAGCAGGCCAGCTTAATAAGTGAGCTGCCATGTTCTGGAGCTCCTGATGGATTTAAAAGGTGTAGCCCAAAGCGAAGTGCCTGGCAGTAGACCAGAACTTAGAAATGGATCATAGCAGTAAGGCCTGCATTTTTATGGAAAGGCCACAATTTCCTGACCAGATGGAAATGAGAGAAGAAAAAAAAAAATAGTCATGGTCACTAATGTTGGCAAGCCATTTAAAAGCACCTCGGAATATAACCAGACCTTCAAACTGAAAACTTTATTAATAAAATTGGTCAGACACCCTCAGTTGAAGCTGTTAAAACCTCTATCTTATCCTTTGGTTATTTCACTCAACCTACCATAATTATTTCAGTCTTTGTTGTACTGAGTTTCAGGAAGTTCACTCTCATCCACACTCCTGTTTTATTAAGACACAGTGAAAGGGACTCACCTGCACTTCTGGGGCTGGTTAAGGTAGAGAAAGCTCTGTGTTCAGCTGAAAACACTTGTCCTATTTGAATACCATACTTTGGTCACAGACCCAAAAGGTGACATTGACATATATGAACACAAATTAGCAGCTAGGAGTGGAAGACAGAAGACAAGGGAAGCTAAAGGATAAATGAAATCCGTGGCCCATAGAATTAAGACAATAAGAAGGAATTCTTTAGATACACCGGAAAGAAACAATCCAAGCAATTCTCTTTCTGGAAAGGAGCAGTATCATATATTCACCTCAAAATCAGATAACTCAAGTGCATTAAAAAATTGGCTGAAGAGCTCTCTGAACTATTAATGTAGATTTTTAGCAAATCTTAGAAAAATGGGTAAATGATCCTTGGCAGTACAAACACAAGACTATCATGTACAAGTAAATAACTGGTATAACTTCTGTAAATGGCATTAGCTTTGGTCTAGTCCTTTGAAAAATTACAAAGAATTAAAAAGAAGAGCTCTAAGAATGATCTGGGGTCTGGAAAATGTGCCATAGGGAGAGATTAAAGATGCTCAGTTTATGTAGTTTATCTAAAAACAGATTAAGAAGTGACTTGATCATGATCTACAAGAACCTACAGAGTAAAGGAATTTTTGAAGCAGACAGCTCTTTAATCTAGCAGAAAAAAATAATAATGAGATCCAGTGTTTAGAAGCAGAAGATAGGCAAAACTCAGACAAGAACTAAGGCTCAAATATTTAACAGTGAGAATAATTAAGCACTGGAACCACATACCAAGGGATACAGTGGATTCATCATCACTTACAATCTTTAAAACAAGACATTTTTCAGCTCAAATAGAAATTATGGGCTTGATGCAGAAATTATTGAATGAGCTTGTATCATGTGTTTTATGCAGGATGTCGGACTAGATGATCACAGTAGTCCTTTCCAGCCTTGAAATGTATGAATCTATGAATGTCAAGGGTGAAAGATATCAGAGATATCCAAATACTCAGAGTTGTCCTCCCATGACTCATTTTATATTCTTTAACAAAACTGGAATATTAGATACCAGTTTATAACTGAACAGAATGCCTGCAGCAAGAGACTATTATTCAAGTGGAGGCCAATCGAATTTAAAGCAATTGGTCTCTTGCACATTGACAATTTCCACTAGCTAAAAATGAAGTATTTCTTCTCATGGTTTCACTAGCTGGGGTGGACAAGATTGTAAAGCACACACTGTAGGAAAAAAATATCTCAACACACCTGGAACCTCTGTAAAGAACAATTGAATCTGATGACACAGTACTTGTTCCTTCAAGATACTGTTCAATTCCATTGACTGTTCAATTCCCAGTCTGATGAATTTATTTTAAAAGCATCTAAAAATATATTTACAACAAAAGGGAGTTGTAACCAAGTGATGACAGCCCAGATTAACTAGGCTACGTACCAGACAATCAGATAATGGAGGAGGAGAGGAAGAACAGAATTAATAATTTAAGACAAAAGAATCATTTATTAGTAATATTAATGCATTTTCTATTTTTCTCTCTTGCAATGCTCTGCCCAGAATAAATCTTGTAAATGGGAAGTTCAGCAGTACTCAAATACAGATTTTATTACTGGTTTCTCTTTCCTTATGAATATGGTTCCCTGTCCTCAGCAGATTACATTCCAAAGGGGTAGCCGTGTTAGTCTATTGTAGAAAAACAACAGAGTCCTGTTGCATTTTTAAAGACTAACAGATTTATTTATCGCATGAGCTTTCGTGGGAGAAAATCCCACTTTGTCAAAGCGTCTGACCCTCTGCAAATATGCCCTTGTTATCACAGCTTTGGAAGCAGCCATTCTTAGATTAAGGTCCTTATTAAATGAAACAGTAAAAAAAGCAGGGGTGTGCAGGAAATGAGAAAGTAGGGAGTATAGAAGAGTCACAGATTTCAGCAACATGAGAATTTCAGTCTCTAGCTGAAGAACCAAGTAAGTGGTGGATTTACTGTTAGAGAAAAAGTAATTGTTATGTAATTTATCTTATTCATATTCTCGTGGAAATAGCAGTTAATTGTCATGTGTACAGTAGGATACTAAAATATTATATGATTATGAAATAAAAGTAACACAAAAGAAAACCTTTTTCTACCAGGGAAGATTACATGATTTAGTAGGCTGGCACATGTTTTTCCCATCTCTGAATATCTGATTAGAAATATTGTCTCATGTCACACGCAAAAGAGAGAAAGGTGATCTCAGTCCAGTACCTGTTTGTTCATATAATAAGTTCCCCAATTCACATCGAACTAGTCAACCTAGTCTGCTCAGCTATCTCAGAGAACAGGAAATAGTAGATGTGTTGCAAATCATGAATAGGATGGCCAGATTTTAAAATTCACAAGCCAAAACATCATCTTTATTAATATTCCATGAGTGCAGGTGACTGGACTCAATGACCTCTTATGGTCCCCTTCCAGTTTCTATGGCTAAGTCTACACTACAAAAAGGTAGGTCGACTTAAAGTGCTTCCCCTGAATAGGGACTTAGTAAGTCGACCTAACTGCCCTTAGGTCAACCTAATAAAGTGGACTTAAGCATCCACACTGTGCTTAGGTCAACTTAAGGAATCGACCTAAAGGTTAGGTCAACCTAACCGGCAGTTCTTATTAAGTCGACCTAATCTTACATTAAGTCAAATTAAGGAATTTCTTAAGTCGACTTAATGAAAGCCTGGTGTGGACAGGGACTCAGTTAGGTCGACTTAAGCCTCCTTAACTCAATCTAACTTGCAAGTGTAGACATAGCCTATGATTTTCTGTAATGTCTGAATCTCCCTTTTCCTCATCTGCCAAAAAATCCCTCCTTAAAACCCACTTTTTTTTAGGAATTCTTTTAAACCTGGTATCCCTAATAACCTCTCCAGACTTCCAAAAACTTATATTTTATATTTGTAAAACAGTGTATAGTATATGGTTTGTATATGATTTTTAATGATCATTTGAGTGGGAGAGTTGGGCAGCTGAGAGAAATCTTGTTCTGGGAGGTGCAAGAAGGAAATCATGTCGGAAACATGTGACTGGAAGAAGTGATCAGATTTTGGCAGTTATGGGAGCTTTTCTGAGGGTGCAGGCATGTTTTACTTTTGGCTTCTGCAGAAGTGGCAGGTTTAAGACACAAACCAGAAAATTATATTTTTTTGTGAGTAACCATCACTAGGAACATGAAGAGATTTAGAGGGATTGGTAACTTCAGGGAATGGTAGATACTCTGAAGGGCAGGACAGGATCCAGGGAGACTTGGACAAATTGGAACACTGGGCCGAAAAAAACCTCATGAGGTTCAACAAGGACAAGTGCAAAGTCCTGCACTTAGGATGGAAATATCCCATGCACTGCTAGAGGCTGGGGACCAATCGGCTAAGTAGCAGCACTGTAGAAAAGGACCTGGGGGTTATGGTGGACAGGAAGATGAATATGAGCCAACAGTGTGCTCTTGTTGCAAAAAAGGCCAATGGCATACTGGGCTGCATCAGTAGGAGTGTTGCCAGCAGATTGAGAGATGTGATAATTCCCCTCTATTCGGCACCGGTGAGGCCGAATCTGGAATACTGTGTCCAGTTTTGGGCTTCCCACTACAGAAAGAATGTGGACAAATTAGAAAAAGTCCAGAGGAGGGCAACAAAAATGATTAGGGGGCTGGGGAACATGACTTATGAGGAGAGACTGAAGAACTAGGCTTATTTAGTCTACAGAAGAGAAGACTGAGGGGAGATTTGATAGCAACCTTCAGTTACTTGAAGAGGTGCTCCAAAGAGAACGGAGCTAGGCTGTTATCGATGGTAACAGAGGACAGAACAAGGAGCAATGGTTTCAAATTATAGCTGGGGAGGTCAAGGTTGGATATTAGGAAAAACTTTCTCACTAAGAGGGTGGTGAAGCATTGGAATGGGCTATCTAGGGAGGTGGTAGAATCTCCATCTTTGGAGATATTTAAGGCCTGATTAGACAAAACCCTGGCTGAGGTGATTTAGTGGGAGTGGTCCTGCTTTTTAGCAGGGGGTTGGACTAGATGATCTCGTGAGGTCCCTTCCATCCCTATGATTCTATGTGTTTGTTAATGGAGGAGTGTGATCGGGTTGGCTTATTCTGGTGACTCCAGGTAGGTTTTGTATCAGGGAGGGAGGACTGCAATGGAATGCATGGTATAGTGAGAAAGTATGATATTTCCTCCATTTCCTGAGCTTCCAACCTTCCTTCCTCCCATACACTGGCTGCCTAACATCTGCCTTAAAAATCTCAGAACATATTTGAAGGTTTAAGATAAACCACATGCCTGTCTGCTAATTTAATTGTGTGCAGAGTCAGGGTATAATAAACCTGAAAGCTATCTAGAACATTCAATGCTGCACTGTGTGCCTGCACGCAAACCAGAATATCTAATCCCCTTGGTGAGGATGGATGTGCATTGATAGAGTTCTGTAGGGAAGCTTGTACAACCCTTACATGTCTATAAAACCCCTATTAAAACCCTTAAACCCTCTTCTTAAATGGTTAAATGTGGCCTTGTAATATGATGGCTCACCTCTTAACCCTGATGAGCAAAGAAACATGTCTGGGTTGGATTGGGTGTTTCCACTGTATGCACAGAAGAAAACTGCAATAGAGCAGGAGCAGGTTGAAAAGAGGTGCTGACATGGCCAGGAAGAGGAAACCTGGTGGTAAGCTTTGGAAGAGAGACCTCGGAGAGCTGAACTGGAGTAGACCCAGTGGCATAATATTCATATTATTGTCGGCCACAAAGGAGCACATCGGAGGAAACAGACCCAATGATATATTTTAAAACAGAGGTTTTCAAACTAGTGGTTGTGATGGGGCTCATCACTTTTGGGTGGGGCATCACACCCTGAAATATTTTCAAAGGTGGGTCCCAGGAAAAAAAGTTTGAGAACCCCTGCTTTAAAATAAAATAATAATAATAATAGTAATAATAATAATAATAATAATAAACAATAGCTTTTCTATTGTTGGCTGAATGTCACAAACGAAACAGGAAAGACAGGTATTTTATTAAATATTAATGTACCTTCTTCTTTTTCTTGTAGTTCTGCAAAGTGGTGATCCAGTGCTGATCACGCACTAACATTTAGTGTGAGGTTTCAACATTCATTCTGCTGATGAAAATAAAATGTACCATAGAATGGTGCTGGAACATATAGCTCCAAAAGGAGTAAGGAAAAATTCATGCATTTTTTAAAAAGAAGTTTTCCAGTGTTGTTATTTTATTCACAAAGGGTATAAATAAAATGTATTATAAACCATTACAGCAAAATTCAGAATTGTAGGTAATTTGGAATTATATAATGTTCAAAGGGAACATGCATGATTACTTGTGATAATTACCTCCAACTATGCCCTGCTAATGGATCAGACACATCCATGAATAATGCACTGACTATCTCTACCTATCTCCAAGAGGTATTGAAAGGCTGTAACCTTAAATGCCAGCATAGAAGAGGTTGTTAATTTTTAGTATATTTAATATACAGGAATTCACATTTCTAATGGATCTGTCGGCTTTTTGCTGTTCAGAAGAATAAGATGCATACACTTGAGAATAAGAAAGTTGCAAAATACATAAAGTAAAGGTGATCCTTAAAAGAATCTCATTTATGTGCTAGTCAGTGTCTTTTTCCAAGACACTTCTGCCTCCTGCAGCCTACAGGTCAGTTTTAAGTGTGCAAATTCTCCTTTGCTCAATTTTCATCCTCTCTTTTAATGACATGGCTCCCACTCCTTTCTTTTCCTTATGAGGACATGGGCAAAAGTAATTTCTTACCAGGCACACATCATTGAGGTATTTAAAATACATCGGAGTGTACATATATAACCTGAAGTGTATAGCATTCCCAGCTACTAGACCAAGCACTCTCATTTTTGCATACTGATTTTACTCTCGGGGACTGCTTCTCCACTTGTGTTTATGTTGAGTGTTTGCCACAAACCAGACCAAAGCTCTACTCTCTTAAATGTTCCAGATCAATTTGCCATGCAGCTAGCTGTAGCATCCTAAATGCCTTGGACCAGGCAGAAAGCTATTGTAGTTAGGAAGTTTAAGACTAGATATTGAATGAAATTCAAAGAATAATGGTTATTAATGGGATGGAAGAACTGATAAACAAAGAATGATTAACTCAATACAAAATGCATACCTTTAATGAAAGGTAAGTAAGGGGAAAATGGTGCACAGCTACAAGTATTTCAAGGATTCAAGCACTAAGAAGGAACGATTGTTTAAAATGTTAAAATGGCAGCAAACTAGGAAAAATGGAGTGAAATTAAGAAATAAATAAAGCAAGGTTCAAGTTTCACATTCTATTAGTTAAGAATTTCTCCCAAGAAAACTGATGAAAACTAAATTGCTTGAGATCTCTTTACAGATTACTTGATGGCTCTTTTCCATCCAGCTTTGACTAAGGTAATCCATTTTACCTCCTGTCTGGTAGAGCATTGTAATATTCTCTAATGTTATGTCCAGTTACGTCAGTGATGGGGATTCCACTACTTCCCTTTGAAGTACTAAACAGATCAACAAATAATTTTCTTGATATTCGGCCTAAAATGTCTCTTTTTGTTAGCAATCCTAAATGATTTCTCTTCTATTTTTGAATATTTACCTTTTATACTTTTAAGTATCTCCTAATCTTCCTTCATAACTGCAGACTACTAATGATTTCTGTTTCTATTGTTGACACTTTTCCAATTTCTCTCTACAGTAATGTAGTGCCCAGTACAGAAGTCTGGATACTGTCAAGATCCAAAATTGCATTGGCCTGTACTGACATGGTGTGTGTTATAAATGTTAAGTTTCTTGAAATTACTACTTCCCACATGTTTACTTCCTCATTGGGCCAGGCTGTCCTGGTGGAGAGCATCTTATGCCACAAGTACATTGAAATCATTGGGACTATTTTGCAAGAAAGGTACTGGAGTAAGGGTATCACATTCCGGCCCATTAAGTCTGGGTTCTTAAAATTATTTTTACCATTGACAGTAGTTGAACCTTGTTTGCTGAGATTTTTTATATCAATATTTTTGCAACCTATCACAAAATAATAGCAGCTATGAATTTTCATAAACATACAGTAATTATACAAACACAACTGATTTACATCTACCTTAACAAATGGAAAGCATTTAGCAATTTTGTTTCTCACACGTCCTCTATTTAGCAACATAGGACCCCTCCTGCAAAAGCTATGTTATATTATAAAAATAAAACTCATCAACCAAAAGGGGAATTTGTGAGTGAGAGTGAATTTTTGAAGAAGCTGGACCTAGACTGAGAAATAGGAATGACCACAGACCTCACTACTTGAAAAGGTAAATGAAAAATGTAGGTTTTCTACTTAGGTTACACCTTACACAACTCTCTTTTGCTCTCACATGCACATGCCCACAAACAAAATTATGTAAACTAGTTAGTCGAATTATCCTACTGAGAAGAAAGAAAGAGAACTGTTTACCTACGTACCCTCTGCTTGGAAATCATGATGGGCAGATGTTACCTCCCCATTTAAATGCCAGAAGCATCGCATTTGCTATTACACACCCCGAAGCTTTATGACAGTCATACCTTTTGCATTCACACAGTGCCATGAAAAGGTCATAGATTTCCTTCTGCACTGGTGAGAGGAGACAGTGCAGTCCTCCTTCAACACCGCCACCATCATATTAAAATAAACATTTAGCGAAACAAATGACTGAGAGCGGTCACTCCTAGGATAGCAAATGCAGTTCCAGCAAAGCTGTAAGAAAGGCAAAGACAGAAACAGGAGCTCTGGCAGAGCGCCAAGAACCACCCTACTCTGAGTAGATGGATGGGATTTTTGAAGAAGGCCATTACTGAATCCAGTACATTCTGGATCTGGCCAATGATGAAGGTGCTACGGACAACCCCAACCAGGACTCTGGTGAGGAGAAATTGTCCTGTGAAAGCCTGGAATTCTTCCCCATGCAAGAGCCTGAGTCAGACCCCAAAGAACAGACAGCTCTTGAAACCATGCATACCCTAATTCCAGAGAGGAAACCTCTGCCAGTAAGCATATTACTATAAAGCTATAAAGGTAGTTTCCACAAACTTTAGTTCTGTCTGCCCTATGGAGTCCACCATTTAGGTGGATGTCAGTTCAGCTTCTAGCCCCCTTTCTCCAGGCACAGCAGAGAATTCCAGCTCTGCAGGAATTCCTTCCATGATAATATTCATCTCGCACAGCCATGTGCCACGCCAGCACCCACTCCCTGTGTTGTCACCCTCATGTTCCCTTTCTGGGCCAGTTATCCGCTGTAGCTCTCCAGACTGTTGAGCCTGTGGTGCCGCAGTGGCTTTAAAAAAAAACAGCATACACATTGAAATGCAGGTAAGTTTCCCTAAATGTCTGTTGCAGGAAAAATAATGCAATATAAAAATGCTTTGCTTCACAGTATGATCAATGCCCTGAGCTTTCAGCTATTTTAGTATTGTGTAAGTGTATTTCCCTAACTGAGACACGAAATGCATAGAGATTGTATGGCACTAAATGCACACATATAGGCACTCGGCTAGCTGTAATCAGTCTCAGCACTGTAAACCCCTTAGGCTCAGAATAATTAGAGCATAACCCCATTTGGTTGCAGTGTACTTTGTGTGTGTCTTCTGATGAAATAAGGCAGATAACGCTCTCTTCTGACATAAACATCACCTTCTCATGGCTGCCTATATAGGTAGTGTAAGCTATCTAGTGCTACAGTCTTTGTTGGAGGGACCATTCTGGAGAATACCATCACTGAATATTTTCCTCGTCTGCCCATCCCCTTTTCAAACAAGCCCCATCTTAGCCTCATGGTGACTTGTATTTTGATTACATCCTCCAATGTTAGGACTGTCTGCAGAGATGCAGAAGCAATTATTAATCTGTCCCCCGAAATCTCCCCCCGACTTACTCCCACAACTATGCAAACCTCCAAATCTTCTGTCCACCCCTACCTGCTTAGCCCTTGGAAAACACCAGCTGAATCCCCTTCATCCCCAAATGCCACTGACCACCTCAGTCATCCAATGTGCCGGCAGCCTATGCACAGGTTTCCTACGCAAAGGGGAAGTAATGTGAAACAATTCTTACCATCTCCAAGCTCTCCCCAGACTGGGAAAAGACTATTGAAATGGCATTCCAAATTTGAGGAAAAAGCAACATTTTATCATTGTTGCCATGGAGACAACTCACTTCAATAAACTACTTGTTCTGTTTCTCAGCTTCCTCAGCGTCTGCCCCTGACACCCTGTGGCCTTCAAGGACAGAGCAGTAATCAACTGTGGAATGCCTGACTAATCTCTGGGGCAGGAAAAGGAAGACCAAAGGTGAAATGTTTGGGGACCTCAGAATAACATCTCAGAAGAAAGACAGGAAGACAGAGGAGCACAGGGAAGTTCTCCTTGCAGAGACACAGGAGGAGAAGGAACATGCAGAAAGGGACAGGATGATGCAGACGCTTTTCCCGGAACTCACACAAATACTAACTGTCTTGAAGCAGAACATGTTAATGTCATATTCTGCCATTGTGCAATGACCCCCAACCCCAGCCCAGACCGCACCTGCAACCCATGGAGAACAATGCATACTAAGAGCAGCAGTACCCTCCCCAAAGCTCAAACCCTAGGCATTTCCTTCCCCACCTGAGACCGCAGGACTCTGAAAAAAATGACTACCATCACAAATGATGTTTCTTCCTGTGCTAACCCACATGCCAAGGCAAAAGCACCAGGAAGAAAACCCACACATGCCTGCTGTGACCAGTGCAGCATGAACATGTGTTCACACAGTTCTTCTTTAATTATGGGGTCTACATCTGTACTGTAATGTTGTAGAAGACATGCAGTGTTTTGCATCATTTTCCATCATTTGCTCTTCTTTATATTGGGGTGCATGCTAAAATAGGCGAAAGTTTGCAGTTTTGTTCAATACATGCTTTTATTGTTTGCATTACTTGAGGTTCAGTAAAGGTTATTTTTGACAAAAGTTCAATAAAGTTTCATTAAATGCCAAATATCCTACATACATAAAAAAATGCCCTTTCCAAAAACTTTAGCACAAAGCATTTAAAAAGCAACATAAATTTCAATTTCACCAATCCATATGCACAGAGTAATGAAATCCTGACCCAATGCATAAAAAAAAAATGTATTTCAACATGACTTACGAGGAGAGACTGAAGGAACTAGTCAAATTCCAAAGGGGTAGCCGTGTTAGTCTATTGTAGAAACTATTGTAGAAAGACAACAGAGTCCTGTGGCACTTTTAAAGACTAACAGATTTATTAATCACATGAGCTTTCGTGGGAGAAAATCCCACTTCGTCAGACGCTTTGAAGATAGGAAAGTTACAGAGTGGTAGGAAATTAAATGCAGGGGAGTAGGTTTATTTAATCTGCAGAAGAGAAGACTGAGTGGGGGATTTGATAGCAACCTTCAACTACTTGAAGAGGTACTCCAAAGAGGAGGGAGCTAGGCTGTTCTTGGTAGTAACAGAGGACAGAACAAGGAGGAATGGTTTCAAGTTACAGCTGGGGAGGTCGAGGTTGGATATTAGGAAAACCTTTCTCACTAGGAGGGTGGTGAAGCATTGGAATGGGTTGCCTAGGGAGGAGGTGGAATCTCCATCTTTGGAGATATTTAAGTCCGGTTAGACAAAACCTTGGATGGGATGATTTAGTGGGAGTGGTCCTGCTTTTAGCAGGGGGTTAGACTAGATGACCTCATGAGGTCCCTTCCAGCCCTAAGATTCTATGATTTCTCCTCTAGCCTGAAAAAAGGAATTCATACGCCCCTGATCTTACAACCGAGACAATTTGCTGAAGTTTGTACAGGCAGTTTCACTGGCAGTTTGTAGGGTTCTGAAAGTCTCTGGAGCACTGTCTCCCTTGCTTTCACAAATGTTATGGAAAACACAGCAAACAGCTATTATGCAAGGTAGATTATTTCAGTATCCCTAGTCTCATCATGAGATAATGACATCTCTTTCAAATGCACACTCCATTGTCATTCTGCAGCTACTCAAGGTATAGTTGAACAGATCCTATCTAAATGTCCGTGATGAGCCAGGGAAGCAGAGGATAAACTGGTTCTTTAGGAATAGCTGGGAATCAGAATACCAATAGTGTCCATGGAGATCCTGGGAGTGAAAATTAAATATATTAAGTATAAGTTTTGAAAGATTCTTATATCATGACCCCTGCATTATCATCATTGAACCCGCTACAGCGTTCATCCAGGCCCTGTAGAAATAACCCTTTCTGTTAATGAACGAGGGAACTTGATGGGGAAGACAAAGACTAGCCACATGGGTCACATCAGCAGCCTCAGTACAATCTGGGAACCTTAGCTGTGCCTCTCTATTCATGTACCATGCAGTGCACTGCCATTATTTATGACCCATGCCATAAGTCCTTACTTCACAGCAATGCTCACATTCATGACAATAACCCCAACAGTTGATGTACCAACAGCAAACTGGTTAGTTACTGACTGGTAGCAAACAGGGCTGGTGAGCTTCCAGAAAGCAATGGCTTCTCCACACTGAAGAAAGCTCTCATGTTGGTGTAACGGCACTACAGCTCCTGGCTGAGCTCCAAGCAGATCTCTTGGAAAGTAGTCTTTTGCATCCTAAAATTGTGTCTCCACTGTTGGTCAGCATCACTATTTTTCCCAAGCTCAGAAATGGCACTCACTGGAGCACAGCTATTCCAGAATAGCTTTAGTCACAATTTGCTACTTGTTTTCATCTTATTTCTTCTCCTGCTCTACTGAAAATGACTCCACAGCACAGCTGTTGGTTTCCAAAGCCAAAGCCACCCGGATGCATGATTCCAAATACGTATGCAGCAGCCTCTATGTATTAACAAGTGCCTGGATCACAGCACTGAGCTGTGTTCCCTTCATGCTGGCTGATAGAAGCCTGAAAATGGCACTCACTCACAAAAGACAGATGTATCACGGAACACAAGGAGAGGAATCATAGGAATTTGCTGCTGTACCTCAAGTTCCAGAATTCCAGTAGCATCTCTGAGAGATGTCCCACAGTGAGCTGTGAGAAAAATCCCAGAATGCACAGAGTTGAGTAGCAGAATAAAACCCCAAGGGATACTTGCTCAGAATGCTGAATGTCTGTTTCAGAAAAAGTCAGTGCCACGTCTACACATTGATTCAGGGAAAAGCCAGTCATGAGGACACAATTATTTTGAAATAGTTATTCTGCAACAGTTTATGTGCACTCCCTTAATCTGGCGCTGGGGGGCAGGGAAGAGGGAGAGATGGAAGCGCTGGAGGGAGGAGCATTGACATCTCTCCCTCTTCCCACCACGTCACCGAAAAAGCCGCTGGAAGCAGCTTTTTTTGGTGGTGTGGGGCGGGTGGCGGGGGGGGGGGGGGTTCTTAAGCACACCGCATTGCTTGTCAAAAGGAACCACAGCAGCATTCCGGTGGTGGGAGCCCAACAAGCTCTGTGCGGCAGCAATATGAGGACCCTTTGCCCTGGGGCTCTTATTGCTTTAGAAAAAGTGAATAAGGAAGTATTATTTACTCCTTCATGTAACACAAGAACCAGGAGTCACCCAATGAAATTAATAGGCAGCAGGTTTAAAACAAACTTAAGGAAGTACTTCATCACACAACACACAATCAAGCTGTGAAACTCATTGCCAGGGGATGTTATGAAGGCCAAAGGTATAAATGGGTTAAAAAACAATTGGATAGATTCATGGAGGATAGGACCATCAGTGTCTATTAACCAAGAGGATCAGGGATGCAACCCAATACTCTAGGCACCTTTAAACCCCCTGACTGCCAGAATCTGGGACTGGTCCACAGGGGATGAATCACAATAAATTGTCCAGTTCTGTTCATTCCCAGTGAAACATATGGCACCAGCCACTGTTGGAAGACAGGATACCTGGCTAGATAGCTTACTGGTCTGACAGTGTGGCCATCATTATGTTCTCAGGGTCATGGACTAAACCGACTTGTTGAAAACATATCATTGTAAAGTGATAGCATTTGCTCCACAGAATTTCTTATCTGAAAACAAAAATATAAGTGCCCTGTAGTAACAGAATATTCTCAATATTCAGAATTTTATCTTCAGATACCCCACTCAAATCAATAGAAGCTAAACATATAAATGTTTGTGTGTAGTTTGTAACAGAGAATGGAATTTGGATCAGAATACTTCCTGCACATGACAAGGAAATATATAATGGAATTCATATCTCATTAGGTATATTCTTTAAATGTTACATTGTGATTTTTATATAAATTAATTACTGCTATGCTGACAATCATCATTAATCTGATCAAGATGCAATATTTAACAATAGAGGATAAATATTTTAGAGGTGCACTAAAACTCTTATGGAAAGTGAGTTCTGCCACCAATAGGCATGTGATGTACCCCGGTCGGATATCATCTTTGCAGTCTGTCTTATTATCACAAACAACATTTGACAATGATATTGGTATGTTATGCTTCTGTTTCACATTCAACCTTCTTTATGAACAAAACTGATTCACAGTATACTTTGCTTGTCCTTTTACTCTATTTATCAATCAAGGTAAAAATTCCAGTCGGTCAAAATTATGGAGAAGAAATTACCAAATTGCAATCCATAGGCCCAACACGAGACAGAGATTTCTAAAAAAGTTATAAACACTCATCCTTGTCTCAACATTCAGTGTTGCCTCTTACTTCCTGTAGTCTCTGTAGAGTGTGATCTGTAATGCAGTTAGGGCAGCTGCAATCTGCTCAATATAATATAATTTCAGTATTGCCCATAAATTTCCAGCATGTCTCTCTGTTAGGTAAAATATGCATACCGTATCTGTGAACTAAATCCAGTTTAATAATTATCAGAGCAATATCAATAATAGGGCTATGTTCTGATCTATAATCATAGAATCATAGAAGATTAGGGTTGGAAGGGACTTCAGGAGGTCATCTAGTCCAACCCCCTGCTCAAAGCAGGACCAACCCCAACTAAATCATGCCAGACAGGCCTTTGTCAAGCGACGCCATAAAAACCTCTAAGGATGGAGAGTCCACCACTTCCCTAGGTAACTGATTCCACTGCTTCACCACCCTCCTAGTGAAAAAGGTTTTCCTAATATCCAACTTAGACCTCCCCCACCACAATTTGGGACAATTGCTCCTTGTTCTTTCATCTGTTACCTCTGAGAACAGCCTAGCTCCAGCCTCTCCGGAACCTTTTTTCGGGTTGTTAAAGGGTGCTATCAAATCCACCCTCGCCCCCGCCCCCACCATTCTTTTCTTCTGCAGATTAAACAAGCCCAATTCCCTCACCCTCTCCTGATACATCATGTGCTCTAGACCCCGAATCATTTTGTTGCCCTCTATGGGATTCTTTTCAATTTGTCCAAATCCTTTCCAGAGTGGGTGGCCCAAAACTGGACACAGTACTCTAAATGAGGCCTCACCAATGCCGAATAGAGAGGAATGATCACTTTCCTTAATCTGCTAGCAATGATCATACTAATGCAGCCCAATATGCCACTAGCCTTCTTGGCAATACACTACCCTGTTAACTTATATACAGCTTCTTTTCCATGGAAACCCCCAGATCCTTCTCTGCAGAACTACTGCCTAGCCAGTCAGTCACCAGTCTCTAGCAGTGTATGGGATTCCTTCATCCTAAATGCAGGACTTTCCACTTGTCCTTGTTCAATCTAATCAGGTTTCTTTTGGCCCAATCCTCTAATTTGCCTAGGTCATTCTGTATCCTACCCCTATCCTCCAGTGTATCTACCACTCCCACCAGCTTACAGTGTTATCTGTGAATTTGCTGAGGGTGCAATCTATTCCATCCTTCATGTCATTAATGAGCATGTTGAACAAAACCAGCTCCAGCACCAACCCCTGGGACATGCCGCGTATGCAGTTACCATACATAGTTCTCCATTTGTAAATGAACACATCATTGATTTTCATCTACAGGATTATTTGTCACAGTCCCAAAAAATTAGAAAGACGACCCTCTTAAGCTTTTTAGGAGTACATTTAAAATTGTAGCCCGATGGCAGATGTCCCCCTAAATAATACACACTTGTTTATAACACAATTCCATTGTTATGATGCTGACAAATAATGTTCATACTAATTTAAAAATAAAAGTAAGTCCCTACTTTACATTAAAAAAAAAAAAGTAATGTGTGAGCACCTCTTGCTGTTTTACTTTCAGTTAAAGCTCCATTTTCAGAGCTTTGCACACACTTGCTTCTCTCATTTCTTTGGCACCCTGGTAAGTAGGTGTACAGAGAACAAAAGGGTTTTATGATGGCTAATAACATATCTGGTTAAAATATGCACAATATTGGAAGAAAAATAGGAATTAAAAGATGTTTCTTTCAATCTGCTAAACAAATAGTGAAAACAATAAAGATAAAAATAACAAAATAGTAGACAATGTATTTCCAAATGAACATAACTAATTAAACTACAATATGACTAACTCAGCGTGTGATATTTTCTACAGCATGTGTGAAACACTTATTTCAGAAGTCTAGAATAAATGAACATTTCCTCAGTTGAATACGCTGCACAAATCCAAATGTAGTCATCCTTTGAAATCACACATGAGCTTTAATCAATGTGTAATTCACAATTAGGCAATTATTTTCTGATTTAAAACCATAGCAAATAAGATTAACCTAGGATTTCAGATACAAATTAGTTGAATTAATAAACTCCACCCACATGCCACTATGCATCTATGTAAATTACTATTTTTTCAGTTTGATTATTAATTGGATATGAAACATGCAACCTAATTCACAAGTAAAGATCTAATGCAAAATTATTTAATACCAGTATGTTTGTTTTAAATGAATGAGACCACTATAATATATAACTAGTGTGTAAATTTGGAATACTTGTACTACATATCAAATCAAACAAGCTTCTAAAATAAAACGAATATTGCTAACAAAATTGTAATAATCCATATACCTAGTCACAGTACGTACATTACGAAAACACTAGCAAAATAGAAAAACAAAGTAATTCTTAGAACACAATTATTTTACTTCTGTGTACATTATGTTTTGAGGTAGTTTTGAATACTTGCTTTGAAAAACAGTCCAAGGATGGAAAATATTTTAGAACTACTGATACCCTCACAATTCTTGTCAGTTATTTCACTAATCTTCTAGAATAAATTCCTTGGGCATCTTTTTATCAGCCTATCACATCTAATTCAAATGAGTGTGAAAGATAATATTTTATATTACAATTATTTTCCATTGTGACTTAAATCGTTCTAGTGCTGGGGATGTGTGGAGTTAGTACAGTTTGAAAGCCAATTAGTTTGTAAGTGGTAATTAACATACTTAGCTTAACTCTGGCAGCTGGTCTACACTGGGAACTTACATTGGCATAGCTACATCTTTCAGGGATGTGAACTGATTCCTTCCCATTGGCATAGGTACTGTTTACACTATAGCATTACTGCAGGTGGTGCCAATGTAGTGTTTTCATAGTAGATAGACCCTGATTGTGCATCTTGGTTTTTTCTTTCTATATAGTATTAGAGCAATCAATGGGAGTTGGAGGCACACAGATCCAACCCAATAGTCCTCAGCACTTTGCAGTATTAAACCTTACATGAAGAATACATCACCCAGTTGAAACCACAAGAGACATAAAGTAGGCTAATAAATAGTATCTGTTTGGAATAAAGTTCCAAAGGGGTAGCCGTGTTAGTTTACGGCAGAAAAAACAGAGTCCTGTGGCACTTTTAAAGACTAACAGATTTATTTATCGCGTGAGATTTTGTGGGAGAAAATCCCACTTCAGACGCTTTGAAGCGTCTGACAAAGTGGGATTTTCTCCCATGAAATCTCATGCGATAAATAAATCTGTTAGTCTTTAAAAGTGCCACAGGACTCTGTTTCGAAAAAGTAGAGTTTGACACAAAACTATGGGTAACATATTGGTTCTACCAAAAAGTGCCATCAGCGCTTTACTGTCGACCAGTGTTCTGAACCTCCTGTAAGGTCTGAGGCCTTATTTTCTTGGCTAAGCTTAGGCCTTGTTCTTGAGCTAAGCAATAACAGCCATATTAGACGAGACAGCATCCATAAGCAAAATAGCATGTAGTCACGTCTTCACATTTCTGAAATTACTTCAAGTCAATGTAATATCAGGCTGTTAAGAAGGTAATGCTATCCTAATAGAACCTACCTCCAGCACGTAAAGATGCTTAAAGAAAACTTTGTTTGATAGCATTCTGTTTGGAAAGGAATCACTTATCAACAGTTGTGGTTGTGAAATCTACACTTGTGGTTTTGTCTATGGTACCCAAGTCTCTATTAAAACAAATAAGGACCATTGTGGCACTTACAAAGACTAACAGATTTATTAAAGCATAAGCTTTCACTTCCTCAGATGCATGAAGTGAAAACTGCAGTACGTTAGGTATATATACACATGCAGAGAAAGACGAGTTAACAAGGTCGATTCCAACAGTAAGATGTGGCCCATTAACAACAACTGATGAGAAGATGAGACTCTTCAAAGATAGAAAATTAAGTTCTGTAGTGAGCCAACCACTATCAGTCCCTATACAGACCTAGTCTGATATAGTCTATTTCAGGGCTGGCCCACAACATTTTGCCACCTGAGGCATGGAACTCGAATGACGCCCCCAAGCTCCTTCGCTTGAGCCAAAACTTTGAAAGGTCTCAATTCTGCCTTCTTCCTGTTCTACTCCTCTCATGGTACTGCTCTGCTACCTACCCCAATAAAGGAGAACTAACAACTTGCCAACTGGGGCTGGAAGTCTCACCATGAACATTTGTGTCTGTATCTCAGGAGAGCTCCTTCCTGCTTAGATAGAAAAGCTTCCTTTGCTTTCTTGCTTTTTCTGCCCCAGAGAGATGTTTTCTTCTTTCACTCATGACTGCTGTTCCATGCCAGCTATAGTGGCTCTCAACACTCTACTGAAGGGAACAAATAAGCAGGCTGGTAGGAGGGCCCGAGTGAGGGAAGATGTCAGCATCTTAAGGGCCTAACTGGCTCCAACTACTTCAGCTGACTGCCTGTTCTCCTCAAGTGGGTTCAGGGAAGCAGCAGGAAACAGGAAGCTCCCTGAGAAGCTAGTGTTAATCAGGCCAGGCTCCTGGGGGGTGCTAGAGAGGTACATAAAGAGGCTCCTCCTCCTCTCTCTCCCTGCACCTCTTGCTGCTTTCTGTTATTCCCTCTCAGCTTCTCTCCTGCCTGCCTATTATGTCTCTTGTGCCCTCCTTCCTCCAGCACAGCACTCCACCATCTCTGTGCATCTAGAGAAGAAAGAATGCATATGGACCAGCAGAAGACACAATTTTCTACACTCTGGGTCCTAGTGGCACCCTTCGCCCCTCCCCCGCCAGTCTGGCACCTGAGGTGGTCACCTCAGTTCACCTCATGGTAAGGGCAGCCCAGGTCAATTTTGCATATGAATTCCAGCTGCAGTTTCACAGTGAAGTCTGCTTTTGAAGATTTTTTTTGCTGAAGTATGATAACTTTCCAGACTGTTACTGGGTGTCCAGGGAGACTGAAGTACTCCCCTACTAGTTTTTGAATGCTGCCATTCGTAACGTCCGATTTGAGTCCATTTATTCTTTGAGTGTATATATACCTAAAATATGGTAGTTTTCACTTCATGCATCTGAGAAAGTGGGGTATAGCCCATGAAAGCTTATGTCTTAATAAATTTGTGAGTCTTTATAAGTGCCACAGAACTTCTTATTTGTTTTGCTGAAATTGACTAACAAAGCTATCCCTCTGGAACATTTCTCTATTGTTTATCTGAAAGACTTCCATCTGGTTCTTTGATTTTTTTCCTGTCGGTTGCATAATTAAGTGTGCCCTATTTAAATGAATTAAAATTAGTTAAGGGACTGTTTTGTTATGTACTAGGATTGGTGGTTTGTAGCATTTTAGTTTACAATGATTGGTTAAGGTACAGCTAAGCAGAACCCAAGTTTTAACTGGACAAACTGAGGCCCAAAAGGAAGTTCTTTGGAACCTAACTCCGGGACCCAGCCTAAGATGAGAGTTGCCAGGTCTCAACACCTTGCCAAGCATTCTGTGCAGAAGCTGGAGTCCCCAGATGATCTAATCTTGATTGACCACCATGAAAAGTTTGTCTGTTTTCTTGGGAGTGGTGAGCACTGCATGCTTAGTGTATGTATTCTGTTTTGGTAATTATTAATAAATGGAGAATAAGGATATTACTGCATAAGGCTCCTTCACTGGTATTTTGGAATTTTTGGAATTTGGTATTTTTGGAATTACGGAGTCCTATGAATTGGGAAAGGGGGGTACTTTCAATTAACGATGTTAGACCTGGAGCCTTACTGACTGGGAATGGGTGACCCTGAGTCCTAGAGTATGAATTGGGTAATGGTAGGGGCCTTTCCCCTCAAGCCCTGCAGATTGGGAAATGGTTGGGGTGCCTTTACTGGGTTATGCCTTGAGCATATGCAGCATGAGTTATGGGTTATGCAGCATGAGACCACTGGTTCAGTGCTATCTCAAATGGTAGATTACCACATATTAAATACTTAGATGTTTCTTGGCATCTCATCCAACCTGTCCCTGCTTGCACTTTTTAAATTTTACCGGGTCCCAGCAAATAGTAGCATATATCAAAGCCAGAACAGGAAGAATAATATTTTTAAATCAAGGAAGTGGGGCAGGAATCATAGATTTTTTTTTTACTCCAGTATCTAAGTATCTTTCATGTGAATATAAGAAAATGAAGTTTCTAGCTATTTTGGCTACACAAGTAGTCTTTATGATGTAAATGGAGGCATTTTTACTTTGGAGTAGAGTAGAACAGAAAAGTGATAGTACTAAATAAGATTCAATTGTGTACCATTCACAATAAAAACAGAATGCTATGTACTACCTGCTACATATGGTAGCCTTGACGGTGAGCTTTGTTCCGTGTACATGGCATGTTATGAATCAACAGTGTTTTTAAATTCCAGTGTAATTATTTAAAAAAACATATTTCAAAGTGCCATCTTATTAAACAGTGTCATCTTATTAAACAGTGTACAGCTATCAATAAAATAATCTGTACAGCAATCAAAAATAAATATTAACAAAGAAATTGCTCTTGAGGTTTCAATTTGTCCATTTTTGTGGAGGCCTATGAGCTAATTTTTTAGAAGCTGACATTTTGCTGCTAACTAACATTAAGTAAGAAAGGAAGAGTTTGTTCTGCAATGCTATAATTTAAACAATTTTCAGTAAAAGTTTCAAGATTTCTTTTAAAGCAGGAAAGTACAGGTTTGTTTTAAATTAGCTGATATTTATTCTATTGCCAGATAATGTCCATGAATTCCAGCTATACATAGATACACTGAATATACCATCCCTAAAAATAAGTTCACCTTTAACCTGTTAGTACATTCATACCACATCATCTTCTTTGCTTCTTCAGCTTAGGGCAGTAGCACCAGGTCATCCTTATCGAGGGCAGAAGGAGCCTAGGCCCGGACCAGTGTGTGGGTTGAAGAATAGATGAGATCAAGTGCTAAGGCGTGGTGGATGGAAGACTAGATTAGTCTACTTCTCCATAAGCAGCCACAACTTGGAAGTAGTCTTCAGTCTTTTTTCTAAACATTCATATCTCCTGCTGTCCAGTTTTTTAATGACCATTTTTGTTTTAACCACAATAATTAAATGTAGTACTTAAAACAATAAAACAATTAATATTTTATCATAGAAAAGAGAAATTTTAAAATCCATTACACACATTTAAATATTTAACAAACATTGGTTTTCAATGTTAAAGCATTTTTCTTTCTCTCTTCTCTCCTTTTTCCTTTCTTTTCTTTTCCTAAGTTTGGAGGTTTTCATTTCTCATATTTTTGATGGTCAGATTTCTAAATATTTGTATTGTGTCATGCACTTTTATTTACATAAATATTGTACTTTTTCATCTAATTTGTTAACAGTACAATAATATGTCAATCTCAGTGATTCTTCTTGGGGTAAGGATAGAAAAACCAGTGCAAATTAAAAGAACACTAAGGTGAAACCTATTGAAGTTAATGCCAAAATTCCAAATGACTTCAGTCAACCAGGATTTCAGCCTAGGTATGCAGAATCATCCATTTTTTTAGGTGTTATCAATAACTATGCTTCTATTACCATTAACTCCTTTCAACCCCATTAACCTCAGTCATTGCTAGCTTTCCTTCTTAGTTTGATCAATACTTTTCTACTTCCCTAACTATAGTATGTAGAAAGAAAGAACAAAAAATACATTTTAAGTGTTACAAATTTGTAATTACTTTGCTGCCCCAATGATCTTTAGTTTGCCAGTCCCACAAATGGGGCTGTGTCATCTTTAAGCAACTGAGGAAGCATTCCACATGGAGCAGAACAAATTCTGAAAAGTGTAGCCAATGGAAACGAAGATTAAATCTGGACGAGAAAGTACAAACAAAAAGATTAAAAACATCAGGTGAAATCTTGGGCCCATTGAAGTCAATAACAGACTTCCAGTGATATCAGTGGAGTCATAATATCACCACAAAAATAAAATATTCAATTATAGTTTTGCGCTATATGTAAAAGAGCTGTGTGACTGCTCGGAGATCCACTATGCAAGTGGAAACAAGATGGTTGAAAGTCTATGGGTTAAGTTTAGGGGAGAATGCAACAAGGGGGATGTTGTGGTGGGTGTCTGCTACAGACCGCCAGACCAGAAAGAGGAGGTGGATGAGGCGTTCTATGGACAACTAACAGAAGGTTCCAGGTCATCGCAGGCCCTGGTTCTTATGGGGGACTTCAATTATCCTGACATCTGCTGGGAAGATAATACAGCAGTGCACAGACAATCCAGGAAGTTTCTGGAGAATATTGAGGACAACTTCCTAGTACAAATGCTGGAGGAACCAACTAGGGGCCTTGCACCTCTAGACCTATTGCTCACAAACAGAGAAGAATTGATCAGGGAAGTAGAAGTAAATGGCAACCTGGGCAGCAGCGACCATGAGATGGTAGAGTTCAGGATCCTGAACAATGGAAGGAAGGAAAGAAGCAGAACACACACCCTGGACTTCAGAAAAGCAGATTTTGGCTCCCTTAGGGAGCTGATGGGCAGCATCCCTTGGGAGGCTGATGTGAAGGAGAAAGGTGTCCAAGACAGCTGGCTATATTTTAAAGAAACCCTGTTAAAGGCACAGGAAGATAAAATTCTGATGTGCAGAAAGAACAGCAAATGTGGACGGCAACCAGCGTGGCTTAGCAGGGAACTCTGCGGGGAGCTGAAACATAAAAGGGAAACTTACAAGAAGTGGAAGCTTGGACAGATGACAAGGGAGGCGTATAAAGATATTGCTTGGGACTGCAGGGATAAAATCAGAAAGGCCAAAGGACAATTGGAGTTGCAGCTAGCAAGAGATGTGAAGGATAACAGAAAGGGGTTCTATAAGTATAACAGCAACAAGAAAAGGATCAGAGGTGGTGTAGGTCCCTTACTGAATGGGGCAGGCATCCTCGTGGTGGATTATGCGGAAAAGGCCGAAGTACTCAATGCTTTTTTTACTTCAGTCTTCACAGGGAGGGCCAACTCCCAGGCTACTACATGGGGTAACGCGGAATGGAGAGGACAGCGGCCCTCGGTGATGGAAAGTCAGATTAGGGAACACTTAAAGAAATTGGATGTGCACAAGTCCATGGGCTGGATGAACTGCATCTGAGGGTGCTGAGGGAGTTGGTGGAAGTGATTGCAGAGCCGCTGGCCATTATCTTTGAGAACTCGTGGTGAACATGGGAGGTCCCAGAGGATTGGAAAAAGGCAAATATAGTACCTCTCTTCAAGAAAGGAAAAGCGGAGGATCCGGGGAACTACAGACTGGTCAGCCTCACCTCAATCCCTGGGAAAATCATGGAGCAGGTCCTCAAAGAATCCATCCTGAAACACTTGGAGGAAAATAAAGTGATCAGGAACAGTCAACATGGATTCACCAAGGGAAAATCATGCCTGACCAATCTGATTTCCTTCTATGATGAGATGACTGGATTTGTGGATGCGGGAAGAGCCGTTGATGTGGTATACCTTGACTTTAGCAAGGTTTTTGATACAGTTTCCCACAGCATTCTCGTCGACAAGTTAAGGAAGTATGGGTTGGACGAGTGGACCGTATGGTGGATCGAAAACTGGATAGATCGACGGACTCAGCGGGTAGGAATCAATGGCTTGATGTCTGGTTGGCAACCGGTAATGAGTGGAGTGCCCCACGGGTCGGTCCTGGGGCCGGTTCTATTCAACATCTTCATTAATGATCTTGATGATGGAATAGACTGCGTGCTTAGTAAGTTCACGGACGACATCAAGTTGGGGGGAATGGTAGACACTCTGGAGGGTAGGGACAGGATCCAGGGAGACTTGGACAAATTGGAACACTGGGCCGAAAGAAACCTTATGAGGTTCAACAAAGAAAAGCGCAAAGTCCAGCACTTAGGACGAAAAAATCCCATGCACTGCTACAGGCTGGGGACCGATCAGCTAAGTAGCAGCGCTGTAGAAAAGGACCTGGGGGTTATGGTGGACGGGAAGATGAATACGAGACAACAGTGTGCCCTTGTTGCCAAAAAGGTCAATGGCATATTAGGCTGCATCAGTAGGAGTATTGCCAGCAGATCGAGGGATGTGATAATTCCCCTCTATTCGACACTGGTCAGGCCACATCTGGAATACTGTGTCCAGTTTTGGGCTCCCCACTACAGAAAGGATGTGGACAAATTAGAAAGAGTCCAGCGGAGGGCAACAAAAATGATTAGGGGGGTGGGGCACATGACTTATGAGGAGAGACTGAAGAACTAGGCTTATTTAGTCTACAGAAGAGAAGACTGAGGGGAGATTTGATAGCAACCTTCAACTACTTGAAGGGGTGCTCCAAAGAAGAGGGAGGTAGGCTGTTCTCGATGGTAACGGAGGACAGAACAAGGAGCAATGGTTTCAAATTACAGCTGGGGAGGTCAAGGTTGGATATTAGGAAAAACTTTCTCACTAGGAGGGTGGTGAAGCTTTGGAATGGGTTACCTAGGGAGGTGGTAGAATCTCCATCTTTGGAGATTTTTAAGGCCCGGTTAGACAAAACCCTGGCTGGGGTGATTTAGTGGGAGTGGTCCTGCTTTTTAGCAGGGGTTTGGACTAGATGACCTCGTGAGGTCCCTTCCATCCCTAATATTCTATGATTCTATAAGGAGGTTAGAGAGGAAGACTGACGTGCTGACAGCCTATTATAACTTCATCACAAATTTAATCGTATTTGATATTTTTCTTAAAGCCCCAGCAGCTGCAATCAAGAGATTGTATTGGAATCTCAGCTTTCACTTTGAAAAAAGGAAATTTCCTGCCCTAATTATTGCAGAGAAAAGCTTGAGCATGATTCCAGTACACTCAAAATGCTCAGAAACCAAAGGCAAATAAAAAGGATATGACATGTATCCTTTATAAACTTCATTATATTTAAGCCAATCTCATGATTTTTGGAGGGCTGACTCAGATTTCATGATATTGGCTTAACACTATGTAAATAACACACACACACACACACACACACACACACACACACTGAAACCATGAGAACTAGAAACTTTTATTAGTTGGGAATATTTGGTTTATTTTGGATTGCTTTAGTATTCTTTTTTTTTTTTTTTTTTTTGCATCTGAACATCATCATGATTAGAACCAGATCTCAATCACAGTTTCCATAACATTGCTGAAAACAATTTTGCTACATCTCTAGCAGTTACACCATTTTTAGTTTTTATAGACATATTGTTGAGAACTATTGTCAACAGTGGTGAATTTTCTAGTGTTCTCAATTCTTATCTCTATAGCTGGTGGGATAATTCATTGTGAATAATTTATCTACCGAGCACTCTTTTTTGTGCATAATCCACAAAAATCTTGATTTTTACATATTTGTTCAATTGTTTATCTAAACAAATTTTGGACTATAACTTGGCTATGAACCAGCAGTTATAATTGTTTTTGCTATTTCTGAACTTCTATTCCTACAATCTGATTTGGCATAGAAATCGCAGAATACATTACATTCCCAGCCCAAATGACATAGATTTTACAAATTCATTTTTGTTCACAAGTTGTCCATCAAAAGGTTGCAATCTTTAATAATTGCTCGTTATCAGTACTTGGTTGAGAAAACTTGTGTGAATAATTTAAAACAATACTTTTCAAAATTAGTTTTATTTACAAGACCTCACAACTCTCTCCCCCTAATATTTCTGAATAAAGAGGCTTGTATTAGCAACAAAGAAAATAAATGGATTTTATTCACAAGAACATTAAAAAAACTTATTTTTTAACTCTGTGTTTGCCTACATCTACACACACACACACACACACACACACACACACACACACACACACACACACACACACACGAGAGAGAGAAAATATACAGTTTGGTAGGACTGATCTTGAAAATGGAATTTACATTCACTGTGAATTATTGTCCTGGTTCCATATACAACTTGGTATAGGAAAAGATAATTATTTTCTGACAATTTCCAAATTGTGTGTGAATATTCCTATCACACACTCTCAAGCGCAAGCAATTGGTTGTTGTTTTTTCCCCAATAGGAAATCCTACCAATTACATTATCTTGTACTGTACTTATTTAAACTACACAGAGCATAATGCTTATTGATAAGCCTGGTCAAATACACTCCAAATTTGTCAAATAAGTAAGATGAAAAACAACATATTTTGCCATTTTAATGTTTGATATAATATTCAACCATCTCCATTTAATGTACATGCTGTTATCTCACAGAAGGAAAACAAAAAATTAAATGCTCAAACGTAAATCTGTGTCAATTAGCATGATTGGTTGTATCTTGATTTAGTATGTACATAATTAATATTCAACCCTCTTCTTCACTTGTCTTCCCAAAATGGGAACAACAAAATACTAAAGAATCAGCATTATTTTTCATTCTCATTCTTAGCAATGCAGGAGCATCCATACAAACTCTGCACAGCTGGCTTTGGTGATTTCTTGTGCCAGGCATATGAGTAATCCCGATGGAAGACAGTACACACTAGAAATACAAAGACTATACTCCTTTACTCCTGGCCAGCTCCTAGGCTCAGTTCACAGAGTAAGTGTTCCAAATAACACAAGTGAAATTAACCAAGTCATGAAACCATCACTTTTAAACGACATGCATATATTAAATACTAAACAGGCATACAAATTTTATTTTCCAATGCCAGATTATTTATAAGACTTTAATATATATGACAAATCTTTAAAAAGCAACAACTGTGTATTATGAAAACTAGTGTAAAGTATATTTTTAAACCGTTTGGCAATACAAACTCACTGGCACAGCAAAATGAGTTCTCAGCAAATAAAAAATATATTATTCCTCTTTACTTGAAACAACGCTATTGAGAATAAAATATTTTTCAACTGTTTTTTAAGTCTACAGTAGTTCCGTTTCCATATGGTATAACATATAGATATAAGCCTTACTATAAGCAATTGAACTTTTAACACCCTCAAAAGCCACAAAATCAGATGGTCTGTGGTTTTTGCAGCTGGTGCACTGTACTCATATTGGGTAGTGTCATTTGAAAAATATTTCACTCCCCAAGCCCTAAACAGAGTCAGTCATTAATGAAATACAGGCAGTACAATGAGATCATATAAAGTATAGATTTCAACAGCCATACTAGAAACACTAAAAGAACACTCCACAAGAACACAAATCAAGTTCATTCTGCCAGAACAGGAATTTTTTTTTAAAGGAATGTCTTCTTAGATTTAGTATTTGCTTTGAAAACAACTGCTAACCACTGCCCAGAAAAACCTTTAGTACAAGTGTTAGCAGACTAAACAATCACAACTTGGCAGAGGAAAAACAGTAAATAACTTCAGACATAGTTACATTACAGGATGTCTCACCCTAATAGGCAAATATCAAATCACAGAATGATTTGCTTAATATCACATATGGAATCTGCTTAGTTAACAAAATAAGCTGTCACTAACCAATAAACTTTTAAAAAATAATTTCAGAGCTGAGGTTTATCCAATATCACACTTGTTTGTTTTTGTAGAATTTTTAAGAAATCTTGAGACACAACAATGTTGTAAAACACCTTTTCAACTGAATATTTGTGCTCATGCATGATTATTTAAAAACTATACAGTATTACTGTTTGTGAAAAAGACCATCACATTGTTTCATATGTCTGATCACCATAATCAATATGTACATATAAAAACATGAGTAAGTTTAATCTTTTCCATTTCTACCCCTTCCTCAAATGAAATCTGTTCTCCCAAAACAAAGTTTTATTCAAATGAGAAAAACATTACAATAAAATAAATGTTGTTAAAAAATAAAAACGAGTATATAATTTTAAAACAAAATCCTCGCCAAACTGAAGACTGCATGATCTCATGTGTGGACTATGGGCCTGATTCTCAACTCAATTATACTAGTGTAACTGTTAATTTCACTGGAGCTATTCTAAGATCACCTTATTGTAACCGAGTGGAATATCAGGACTCATGTGACTATTTTAAAAGCCTAATCAAGAGATCAATTCATTCTAAGAAAGGCAGTTTGAAGAAAACTCAACAATCAATTATTATATCTCTAATTTTTTCCATCAGGAACCAAGGAAAATATTTTGGAGATAAGTGTTCAACTAGTTTGCAACTGTAGTATATAGATTT
>ML685797.1:5299971-5331804 GCA_007922175.1 Pelusios castaneus
TGGGACACCTTTTAGAAGCACCTTATCTTTCCATTAGCATGTTAACCATTTAAGGACAACAATGTTAACAATCTAAGCACAAAAATGTTTTCTACCTTTTATAGTGTGGCTTTAGTTCAAACATTTTGAATGACAAAAAAATTATACAAATGCAGAGTAGTAGCAGCATTATGTTTCAAATGGATTTCTAAACTAATATTCCTATTGTCCAACAGCAGCTAACAGAAAGGAAATAAAAAAAGTTTGCATCTCAGCAAAATAAGTCTATGATGCATTAGACAAATTCCTATATTTCTCTGCATCTGTGATCCATAAAATGTTTATATGTCTCATTCATGCCACCTGGCAATAAGCTTTAGCCTGTATTTCAAACACTGCACATAGGTGACACAATGTGCAATATACAACAAGGCAACATAAAAAGTAAAGTAGTGAGCTTGGAGAAAGGTTCTGTGGTGTACCAGTTCTCTAGGGACACTATAAAATAGCTTGCTATGATACATGTGTAAATATCACTTATACAATGAGATTGTACATTGCAGATTTTCGTATATATTTTGCAATAGGTTTTCAAAATTTCAGAGTTTCTGCCTAAAACAAAAATAGCAGGGATTTATCTGAAAATGTATATGAATTTCAAAAGACTTTTATTCATTGACAGTGGGAGACTTGCCATTTTGTATGAACTTTCCTGCTACTCCTCACTACATTAATGTAAGATAACACTGCAATATCTCAGAAGAAGGAGCATTAAATCCTTGGATGAGCATCAATTTTATGTGGTTTATTGCTGTATCTTCAGGTAGTGTAGTGAGATTATGACAAATTTAGCACAACTGTTTCTCAGCATAGGTCCTCTCAAATCGGTTCTGTTAACAAAGCAGACTCTATCCTCAGTTTAAATAAGCAGCTCACTCTTTATAAAAGCAATTATTTTTTAAAAAACATCTTAAAATCTTTTTTTAAAAAATAAATATCTTATGTAAAAGGAATTTTTTATATTATATACTTCCCTTTCTTAACCCACTGGAGAATCTGGACACTTGTAGGGCAATTCTTATAAAAGAAGAAGTGTGCTGTGATGTTACAAAAGTATGAGGATTTTCTCTGAGATCTCCTAAAATTTTAGCAGATGCCAACAAAGCTTAGTCAAGAAAATTCAAATCACTATAACTTTTTATTGTTTAAATTTCTCTCAATCCTACCAAAGTCCTACTATAAAGCTAACGGCAGAAAAATCAGCTGACAGCTGTAAGAGTATCACCATGGATGTTTGAGATTTATCCATGGGTAAGTGGAGAGCAACCACCAAAATGGTTGCCAGGATATACCCAGGCCTAAAACCAATCTGGAAGAAGTCATGAGAGCAAACACTATAGAAATTGCCAGAATTGCCTTACCACAACTAAAAAAATATGAAGAGTTGAGACAGAAATTAATTGGGGAGATCGGTGTCAATATCTTAGGTATGGGTGTAATGGCTGGGAGGTAAAAGTACTGGCATCTTAGTCTCTGGGGCTATGTCCACTAGAAAAAGTTAGGTTGATTTTGTTAAGTTGACTTAATAAGGTTGACTTAAAGTCAACCTCATTAAGTCGACTTAACAAAGTGGACTAAGTCGACTTAGTTCACTTTGTTAAGTCGACCTGACCACCCTTAAATTGACTTAATAAAGTCGACTTAAAGGTTACTCCACATCCACACAGTCCTTAAGGCAACTTAAGGAGTCGACTTAAGGCTTAAGTCGACCAAATGGGTGGTTCTTATTAAGTCAACTTAAACTTTCATTAAATCGACTCAAGGAATTTCTTAAGTCGACTTCATGAAAGTCTGGTGTAGACAGGGAGTAATTTAGGTCAAGTTAAGGGTCCTTAACTCGACCTAAATTGCTAGTGTAGACATACCCTGGGAAGCTGGGAGTGATGGTCTGCAATAACAATGCCACCATTTCCCTACTAGATTATACCAATCAAGGAGGGTATGTATTTAAACAACAGATTGCAATCCAACTCTCCACAAGCACTTTGAGAACAATGCTTGAATATATCACAATGCCCACCACCCAAAAAACTCTCTTGAGTAGCAGAAGAAGAAAACGGGGTTCTTTTTAAGAAACATTGTTAAAAGAAATTTTTAATTCTGAAAAGCATAATTTTGGGCTAAGCATACACAAAAGGTGGATTTTACAGACTCTAAATGAAGAGGAGATGGAATTGTGAAATACGCATGGTATTCATTACAACAATTCAGTACCAAGCCATCAATAGAGTGCATGGTCGGATCAGCAACCTGCTTCCAAGTTAACGAACCAAGTTATACGCATTAATCTCTGAAGAACCATTAAAACTGTTCCACTGCCCACCAAACAGAAATGGTGAGCAATGATCTACCTCACAGTTGATAAAATAACTGTCTCTCCATAAGAAAGGCATGACAACACATACAATACTCTAATTCTATGTAAAAATGTATTGTGAAATGTGGTCAGCTTTATGCTTAGAGACAGAGATCCAGTAGATTTCATGGCAGCCATGGGATCTTCAGCTAACCTAGTCATCATCCACATTGATGTTAATATCATTCAGGGCAACCAGCCCCATTGACTTCACTGCCAGAATCATTGGGTCAGTAGATGCCTACCTTTCTATGTCTTTATATAGTGTAAGAAGAAGTGGAGTCAGTAACATTATCTGTCAAAAGTACTGTATTTACATTGCAAAGCAAATGTATTTTGAAAATGAAAGTATAAATCCTTAATAAAATAAAAAATAAGTGGTAAGGTATTTAAAGTAAGGATGCAAGAAATGAAAAGCAAAGATGAGAGTACAGTGAGAATCTACCACAGACCAACAGTACTAAATCAGAGGAAAAAAACAAACTTTCCTGGATCAAATATCAAGATTACTAAAAGCAGAGGACACTGTATCATGGAAAACCTTCAGCCATCCAGTATCTACTGGGTAATAAAGAAAACCAAATATCAACAAAAAAGTTCCTCAGTTATGTAGAAAACAATTTTGTATTCCAAGAAGCAGAGAAAGTAACCAGAAAAGTACCTACCCTGGATGTGTATCTTGCCAATAAGGAGCAGCTAACCTGAGAATGTGAAAAAAATTCATCATAGTAAGACATACTTGAATACTGCAGAAAAATTAATTACCGGTACATGAAGAGGATTAAACTGATGACTACTCAAAAGTGCCTGAGATATTGAAATCTTTTTTTAAGATCTCACTCACAAAATTAATGCAAATTTCATGGATATTAGCACTGTCACATGGATCAAAATCTGACTGAAGAAGACCAAAGAGTAATGATAAATGGCAGTGTATCAAATTTAGGGAACAGAGTTCACTAGCATGTCATCCAGTTCCATATTGCCATCAGCATATATGCTGGAACTAAGGGTACAAGGGTGCTGCCACACCCTTCGGCTCAAAGTGTTTTCTATTACATACAGAGTCCACTGTTTGGTTCAAGGTTTTCCGCACTCTAAATACAAAAATTGTTCCAGCACCCCTGAGTACCAGTCTTATTTAACACTGTTAATGATCTGGAGAAGAAGGTTAAACAACATGTTACCAAAATCTGAAGATATTGCTAAACAGGGAAATTTTGGGAACACACGATGAAAGCATGGAAATAATACAATGGAACTCAAATAGGTTAGAAATATGGCATAACAGCACAAAGGGCATAATAGCACGAATGACATACAATAGGAGTCACTGGGATGAGAAAAACAGATGGGAAACATTCATGCCAAACAGGACCAAATATGATTGTAGATAACAAATAAGATACAAGTCTGAATGGGATATCACAACACAAAAAGGCTAGCACAACCCTGGTCTGCACGTGACCATGCATCTTAGCACAAAGCAATGAGTGATACCATATCTTCTCTTCATATTGATCTAATGAGATTGCTTTTGGAATGTAATGCTGAGTTCAGGGCTGCTCAATACCAGAAAGATGTCCCTTGTACTCCTATAAATGTTTATTCTATCCATCTACTGTGTTTTGTGTTACAGTTCGACTGCAAGCTCCTTCACACAAAGGCTGTCTTTCCATGATGGCTTCATAAACCACGTAGCACACCTAATCTATAACTGGGGCCTCTAGGTGCTATCACAATATAAATTAATGGTGACAAATTGGACAAAATAGAGAAAATCTGAAGACCAGCAAAAAATATAGCTAGCGGAATTGATTTATGATGAAAAAATAAGTAAACTTGTAAAACTTGGGGAAGACACAATAACCATATGCAAATATTTCAAAGGGCTAAGTACCAAGGTGAAAAGGGAAATATCTTCATTAGCACAAGGCTTTTAACAAAGTGAAAGGATGAAACTAGAAGTTAAAAGAAAATTTAAACTGACTGAATATCAAACAAATATTTTCCTTAATATGAAATCATAATTACATTACAATATGGAATAGATTACTAAGGAAAATGAGAGAAATCACATTGATTGAGAATTTAAAACAAGACAAGATGCAGATGATCAAATATGATATCAATATCAAAAGCTCACAGATTATAAAATTGGAAGGGACCAGTGTGATGTAGTCTGACATTCTGTACCGCACAGACCATAGGACATACCTGAATTAACTTCTATTTGAACCACAGCATATCTTGATTTAAATAAAACATAAACCTTGGTTAATTGTTCCAATGGTTAATTGCCTTGCTGTTAAAATATTATGCCTTCTTTCCAATGTGAATTTGTCTAGTTTCAAATTCCAACCATTAGATTGTGTTATACTTTTGTCCACTAGACTGAAGAGCCCATTATCAAATATTTGTTCCCCATGTAGGTACTTACAAACTGTAATCAAATCAACCCATAATCTTCTCTTTAATAAACTAAATAGATGGAGTTGATTGTGTCTATCACCAAGGCATGCTTTCTAATCTTAATCATTTTCATGGCTCTTCCCTAAAATCTCTTCAATTTGGCAACATCTTTCAACCACCAGAACTAGACAAAGTATTTCAGTAGTGGTTGCATGAGTGCCAAATAAAGAAGTAATTGGATTTGATAGAGAAGGATATCTAGAGTACATTGAAAGGCTAAAATTCAAAATTCCTACAAAGATCAACACTATCTATGCAGTATAATTGAAAGATGATACAGGAAAAATTAAATAGCTTGGGCTCTCTGTCCATATCTATATAATGATTAAAGGATGACTATATTAGAAGTGAGATTAAAGGAGGACTATATTAGAAGTGAGAAATTCATGTTTCTGTATTCTCTGACCCAAAGCAGGGAGGTGGGCTAGAAGAAGAGTTGGTCTGGTATCCATTGGAGGGTGGTTCCACTGTCAGTGTTGAAATAAAGTTTGACTTGGCATAATCAGAGTTTCTGGTCATACTTACCTAGATATGTAGATTGTGTCACATGGGCAAAATAGGGGACTCTGGTGGAGGATGACCCAAATTACAGAACACAGTTAGGTGGAAACAACTACAAATTTCTCAAATTACTAATATTTAGGTACTTTTTCTCTTTGTTTAACAACATTCTAGCAAGTGCTGTTTTATTTATTTATTTATTTCCTTATTCACAATTCTACCTTAAAGCTTTTATATGGGAATTTAATTAATTTTTATTAGAGTGAAAATTTTTGATTTTTCTTATACTTTTAAGGAGGCATTCTGACCCCAAGTTTAGTCAGGCAAAGATTTTATTTAAATTAATGAATGAATAATTTAAATATCTTAATGTGTTTTAATAAATGTATTAAAATAATAACAGCAAAGTTTTAATTTGTAATGCAATTTTCTTCAGAGGCTAAGCAACGCAGGCCATTGGCAAATGCCTTGACAACTTCCTCTATATAGTGTATTTACCCCCTTATTGTCAAAATGTTATGCAGTGTTAGATTTCTTCCTTTCCCTCTGACTTGACTCCATACATCACAAGACAACGCAATCCCGTTCTTCCATCCACAGCTTGTTACAATAATGTCCCCTTTCTTCAGGCACAGATCTGTAGGCAATAGTCACTGCCTTTTGCATCATAATGCCTGACTACTCAGACTCTACCTATGGCTGAATGTGGGAGCCATGCAAAGATGTCAGTAGCTTCTCTCCTGATGGGAATAGATCAGTGAGATCACTCCATTAGTCTATGTGCCACAGTCAACATTAGATTAATTTCCTAAACCTAATTTAAAAGGTCCTTAACAGGCAAAGTCTCTACTTCTGAGACTGTTTCTTGTTTCACACCTAACTACAGTCTTATAGCTCATAGCAATATAATGGCTGAGGGAGGACAGTGTGAAATTTTTGAGAACAGGCAATGGGGCATTTCTGGCAGAAGGCAACAAGTCAAGCTTCCCACCAATTATTATTATTATGATAAATACTTGTCTCAGTTCTTTCAGAATGCTGTGCAAAACACACATCTAGGCAGATACAGTAGTCAGCAGGATTTTCTTCCCTACGCTGACCTTCTTCCAGAATGATATGGCCAAGACAGTCCATTATCAGGCAGTAAATTAACTTTCTTGGTTATAATTAGAGATGATGACGCAGATATCACATTTTAGCCACATTGCCAGATGATGGATTTGACCAGGATATATCAGCTCAAAAAAAAAATGTACTTGAAGCCAGGACTCATCCCTTTTCTTAAGCACAGAAGAAAAGGTTTTAACAAAGACAACATTAATTTTGTCAAGTAATTGTTAAAGTCCGTTTTTACCGATCAGGAGCCAGATGTTCAGCTGCTGCAAATCACTGTAGCTCCATTGAACTCAATGGTGATAAACTAAGTTGTGCCAGACAAAGATCTGGCTCTAGGTATTCAAATATATTACCATTTTTAGTTTCTGGTATTACCATTCAAAATTTATTTTGATGCTTTTCTCTTATCTTCTAGATTATTTCTTTAGAAATGAAGATGAGAGCTACAGTCAAGAAACCCAAGTCAGCTAAATCAAGGTAAAGGCTATTTTCATTTGTATGTGCAAATTGCTTACTTGAACTATGTTAAATCTTTTATGCGGTCCAAAAAAATTTTAATTGTTGAACCCTAAAGAGCGCTTTCCATTTAGCAATGTTCCCATCACTTTTAAGTTTCCCCATTTGAATGTCATTTAATAAATAACAACAATCCACCGATTGTGTAATCCTCCATGTTCCTACATACACCTTTCCCCATTCAAAATAACAACTGGGGTGAATGTGAAGATTCTTATTTAAGTACTTCATGGGCTCTCCAGCTATACAGTATATTTATTTCTTTCTAAAAGAACTTTTTTATCACCTCTTTTTTCTTCTTTTTCTTTTAAACAAAATGTTTTCTGCTTTCCTTTTCTATCTTCCTCTAGTCAAACAAACAAACAAAAACCCCAAAACAAAAAACAAACAAACAAAAAAACCCAAGTAAGCAAGCAAAGAAATAACCCATTTCTTACGAAAAATTATTCCCAGGCAGGGCAATATACATATTATGTCTCATGAACCCTATGCTATTTCCATGGCTTCATAGAGAGGAAATTAAAGTGTATGCTATTCATCTTCTCTGATATGAATTCACATTTCATTAGGGATATAGAAGGAAATAAAAGCAAAAGTGTTACATCAGTTAAAATCAGCTTTATAAGGGCACAGAAGCATTGATCTCAGTGTAATCTCAATATTGGTGCCCTATGAATCTTCTTGGCTTCCACTTTACACAAGGCCTTTAACAGAATATACCTGAATAAAGATTACACCACAGTTCTCTGAAAGTAAGGAAAAGGATCACGTAATCAACGTGAACAATAAAAACTAAAAAATAATTTTAGAAAAAATAAAAGCAAAGGCATGGTGATGTTAGCAATTAGAAGAGGTTAAAAAAAATGAGCACATCGAAACAACGTTTCCTAACAACGAAGTTGAGTGCTCTTGAGAGTAGGCCCAATCATCACATCCATCTGAAGTGTTCTCAGTATATCTCTATCACCTTAACTGGAGGGGGGGGGGAATAGTGGACTGGCTTTAAGATACATTTAGGTTTTCTCCATCTATCCATTATCAATAATATCTGGATTCTAAGTTTGCCCAATGGCTAATTTAATCCTCAGATAAATTTAGAGCAGTCTCATCTTTGCTCTATATTGTATGAGAAGTAACAGCCTTTAAGAGCTATTTTGGTGGCCAAGGACTGTTAGAGCACAACAAAAGGTATCCAGAGAGAGAGCGTGGGTGTGGGTGGAGGGAGGCCAATGACATTTTTTTTCCTTAAGTATTTGTTACTTTTCACCTGAAATGTATCAAGACTGGCCAATCACATGATATAAAATACCTTCTTTGATTATGTTATCCATTGTTTGTGTGCAATAATTAAATATTCTATATCCTCTGTACCTGTGCCACCATTCTAATCCTGATTTTGAGCTTCTGTGGTTTGATGTAAAAGAAAAGATTAAAATATAAAATAATACAGTTCATAATGTGATTAGATTAGAATTACCCTGCAGCAGCATTCTATTCAGAGTTATTTTATTTTTATGTTATTTGGATTATTGTTACGATAATTTAACTGCTATGTTTCATTTTTAGTACCCATGAACCAGTTAAAAATGGAAAGAATGGGAACCACAAGGATGAAAGACTACCCATCAGTATGTCACACACCATGTGGCATTGTATTTTGCTAAGTCAAAGTCATGCTCCAAGTTTCAAAACTTCAAACAACTGAAATACCACAACATTCATAAAACAGAACTGAGCTACTGGGAGTAAGTAAAAAAATAAAAAATAAAAAGGTAACGGACCTCAACAGCAGATAGTAAAATTAACATTTCAACAGTTCTTGCCTTTCATCTCAGTCTCCATAGTACATTTTTTCTGGAAAAGCTATGATTTAGGTTTAGAAAGATGCAGAATTACATAAAACATCTGGAATATGGGACAAGGAATATTGGCTTATTATCCCTAGTGGACCCGCCCTATGAAAAATTTAATAGGTCTGTTTTGGTAGTTTTAATCTCCAGAGCACCCCGAGCTATGTTATGGAAACATCATCTTGGTAATTTATATTAGACAGAACACCTGGTGAAGAAAGCAAATACACCCTCTTTAAAATTGTGACTGATTTTTCTTTAATCCTCAAACTTTCCATCATCTTAAATATATAATTTTAAAAGCTTAACTAAAAATTAGTTTTTGTATCTTTGAGACTGATCACATTGTAACCATTGTGAACTTACACCATTTTACTAGAGAGCTACATTTCTTCATTCCTGTCATCAGAGAACAAATCATTTTGTCTTTACTTTGACATTTGCCTTTTACAAATTATAGAGGAGGCCGTGTTGAATGTAATAATATGAATATCACAAAATCACTTAAAATTAATATTGTCAGTTTATTACACCTGAGCTTCAAAAATTAAAAAAAGTCATGGTTAGAATTGATTTTTCCTATTCAGCACTCCAATTCCAAAGCTGGAATTTACAATAAAAAACTATATTTTAGTCACCAACTACTCCATTAAACAAATTTAAATGATCGGTTACAGCAATCGCAATCAATAAATTATATGTATCCTCTAATATAATTGCTTTGTCAATATGTTATGTTTAAATTAAGGTTTCAAAATAGCCAGTTAGTATCTCTAAATGAAAACAAAGAGATTCAATGTTTTTTTCCACTAAAAGCATTAAGCATTCTAAATAGAATACAATTTATTTGAAAATGCCATATTAATTTATAGTTCACAAATTTTAGCACACCACTTCCTGTAGAATCGGATTACACTCTGATTTAGCAGAAAACAGATTTCATAATCTACTAATTTACTATTTTATTGATAAATGAGATATTAATGTAAGAATACTTGAAGTACTAGCATATCAGTAAAACAAAGTAATTAATAAAATACATTCTAAACTCTCCAGCCTATAACTATGTTTTCATTTATGAACTTTCTAAAGAAAAAACCCACATTTATACATTAATTCATTATTACTGCTAATATATGTCACATCACTCAAATATATGATATAATACACATTTATGTATTCTAATAAAATGACCTTAAATATATTATAGTCTTTAGTCCATAAAGATGTTCGGTAACATTTTTATTAATTTTATACTGATACACCTCCATTTCTAATATCCCAATCTTGCAACATTTTAAATGCAATTAAAAGTGGTTATGAAAGAGTATGGACTTCCTTGTGAAGTAGGAAATCACTACTGTGATTAACATGCAAACGAGCTCATGCTGGCAGAATAGATTGGGGTTTTAAAACCCCAATTACTTTTGTATGATTATCTATTTACCAGTACACAGACTATTTTCATTTTTTCATCAAATACAAAGTCATCCTGCTTACATTTTAGCACAGCAATTAATATTTACTATAATTATGACATCAAGCATTACTGAGTATGCACCAAGTAAATCATTTGCTGTGTGTTTTATTTTTGTTTTAAGATATATATCATTACAATACTATTTATTGAAATTTGGTACAGCAAGTGAAGATATACAATTGGCTTTTACACATGATCCCATCTAATGCAATGCTCTATTAGATTGAAATTCAGTTACGGGGCATACTATTTTTAGCATTTAAGTAAGGCAACGGCTTTTCAGATTATAGATGGCAAAACTTTCAGGTCTGTAATGGGTTTGTATAAAGCACAAAATTTGTTTAAACTTTCACAGTAAAAGTAACAATAAAATAGTTTCCTCAATTTTTTTTATTTATTTTTGTTAGTAATAACAGACAATTCTTAACTGTCACTAACGTGCTTTGATTCATACCTGCTACAGAGTGCACATATACACATTTTTTTCCAGACTTCTAAAGAAAATTATAATGCATTAATGACAGGAACCATGGTAATGGAAAAAGGTCACCCTCTCTTGAACACCTTCTGTTTTAAACCATTATATATAAAGACATTTGAGAAAGCAAAGGTTTAAAAGGCAGCCTTTGTGCAACCCATTACTGAAATATTATAGAATAATCTATATCAAATGTAGTGGAATAGCAGATTCTTTTGGATCTAAATTAACTGCAGCCATAGAAACGCTTTTATGCTTATTATGTATCTGCATGTTGATTCAATTATTAAAAGAACACCTGACAGCATCAGACTTATTTAATTGAATTAATTAAACTGGATGAATAATCACTGAATTCCTATTGTATGAAATTTGTTCTGAAAAGTAACACTGGCATTTGGAAATTGCAAGTAATTTGCATGGTGAAATACAGTCAGCAGGGAAGTCTCCAGTTCCTGTATTCGGAAATTCTTCATCTCATGTATGAACAAATAGACTAATAAATTATAGACTGTTGAGAATAACAAATATTTTTTTCTTTTATTTTCTAATTTTATCATTCAAACCCAGTTTTAGACAGTAGTTTTTAAAAGTTTCACAATAATATTCTAAATATTAGTGATCATTTCTATCTCTTATTCTAAAAATAGCATGCACCATCAAACACTGAAAGAGGTAGTATTAATGCTCAAACTGTAAGGTAGAAGAGAGCACTTTCAAGTGGAATGTCTAGTGTAAGATTTTTATTCTCTTCAAATAGTACTCTTTAATGACTCAAATACTGTTTACTGACTAGTACAAATTAAACTATACATATCAAATGATTTTCTTAACAGATTTTAATAGATCAGAACATTTACCCTTTACTACTGATTTTAGTAACAGAAATAATTTCCCTTAGTGATTAAATATTATGAAATATCACACAGCATATCTTACTTATAAGATTTTCTGAAAACAATATTTTTATTAAAAGCCTGATGAAGTCCAACAGAATTTACTACATCAGTACACCACCTACTCAAGTTCAGTGATCCACTATTTATGAGGTAAGTTTTATATAACAGATTTTACATCCATTTTCTATTCCCCAATCCTCACACCAAAAACACAAAGAACAGAAGAAGTTTATACAGGCAGAGGACATTCCTACAGTGCAAGCACCCAATTCGGCACAGATCCAAGCCCCAGCTATTAGCTCTGCATCACTAGTGGATATTTTTTCTAACTTCCTCTTGCAGTTTGAAAAAGATCTACAATGATCCTTCTACTGGAAAGAAGTATGTTAATACATCGTTTAGGTTAACAACCAGGGTGCAAGGCAATGACAGGCAGGAGACTATCTGGACGTATCTCACCTACTATAAATGTGGTTGCTATACAGTGGGAACACACCCACCATGTTATTTTGAAACAGAAATATTTTTGTCTGACTAAAAATAAATATTCATGCTTATGCAACTCAAAAATAACAATTGAGAGGGGATTTTTAGTTTATTTTAGTAGCAAGTAAAAGCGATGATTATTCATAGTATCAGAATAGGTAAATTTAAAAGATGAAATAAATAATATGACATCTACATACTCAAACTCATTGATTCTTTTACTTTCAGATTTTTCCTCATATTCATACTCGAATATAATTCATTTTACAATTGTGCCTGATCCTGTTTCTGACCTTACTAGACTTTAAGCTTTTTTTCTGCACTTGGAAAGCTAATTTGCATTTCTTAAAATGTCTCTGCATTAATGATCTAATTTACCAGAAAAAGGCTTTACATTATGTACAAAAATGCATAGACATTAGCACTCCTCCCACAATAAAATCAAAACAAAAAATAAAACCTCTCATTTAAGCAACAATTAATTATCTTTTTCTTATACAGTGCTTAGTGTATCTGCACATTTGAGCATTAATCATATTTAAATATTTGTGCAGGATTGTTGCTTTATAATCAAAATAAGGGATATTATAAATATACATTTTTTCAAAAGCACTTTTTGAAAAATATATGGATCCATATTAATACCCATATTAATAACCATAGTGGTTAGATTTTTCTTTTACATAAATTATATGAAGTAGATTGGCATTACATACCATTTTAATACCAGTTTATTATAGCTTTATTTCATAATATTGGAGGTGGAAATGGAAACAGTGCCATCATGTGATACTTTTCAGGGTACTTCACTTCTTCCGTTTCCAAGGAGTGAGTCTGTAGCTGCTGTATAAATAAAAGAGTTCCTAGAAAAGCATGGAATGGCAGTATAATTTATTATACAACATTTTGCAACTAGATCATATCTGGAATTTTTAATGCATTAAATATAGAAACACCTTTTAAATCTGCAAAGGTAAACAAGTACATGACCAATACAACCATTACCTAGCATTTTTTATAAAGAGTTCACCAGTTAACCAAAATAACTGATGAAATTCCTTTCAATTTATAGTCATGATTTTAATCCAAATGGCTTCATTTTTACAAAAGTGCCAGAAGTTAAATTCACTGGTTTTAATTAGAACTGGGCAGACTATTCGGAAAAAAAAAATCGTATGTAAATGAAACCTTCACAGGCTTAAAATCTGAAAGCCAAATCCAACTTGTATTATATTTACCATACAGGATATGTTTTATGCAGTCAGATACATAATAATTTCTCTCCTCCATGCCATAATGAAATAAGAGCATTCTTTTCCCTCCCAAGTGGTCACAGTGAACTAATTTGTCCAAACTTCATGCTAAAGGCACAAATATTTCCACTCATCTCCTGCCTTTCCAAGAGATCAAGACAACTCTTTGACAACTGTATGGAATTTAGAAATCCAAGTCATCTATTAAACCCAAAATCCCACTTCACAACTCATAGCTGCCATGCAAGGTAATTTATATTACTGATTTAAAAAAAAAACAAAAAAAAACCCCAACTTCTCTATAGAAAATAAAAACACTCCTTAAAATAAATTTATTTACATAGAGCTGAAACTTAGAATGTGAGTTTAACCAGTAAATATTGGTTATAGAGATAGCACTGAATAGGGACTGAATTCTACATGGCTCAAAAACTCCTAAATTATTTTATTTGCCCCATGTTCTGTTAAAGAACTTTTCATGATTACACATTTGTCTAAAAGCATCTATTCCTGTATAGTGAAATAAACATAATTTTGTTATTGAAATGTTTAAATACCTGCACGAAACAATCAAAAAGACATGCTATTTTCATACGTCTTAAGTATCTGTGTGACACTCAAGTGTGTTACATATCTGAAACAAATGAACAGACAGACAGGGATTTTACAGGTAAGTGTTTTGCATATATATAGAACTCCTGCTAATGGACTTACATTAGAGCTCACAAAGCTTGTAAAGAAACATACTGGTGAGGAACTTTGCATTCGTCAATGGGTGAAAGAACTCTAAGCATGAGAGAGAACCTCTAGAGAGCTGAATTCAAAACACTGGAAACATTAAATATGAAGAAAATATTGCAGGAGGAAAAGAACAGTCAGAAGAGGAGTTATGTTGTTACTTGATATTGCTAGTAATTTTTAAGGGTTCTTCTTTTAGTCTAGTCAAAGAAAAACTAATTGCATTTAACAAATTGTGCAGATAAACCAAGTTGTGCAGCACGTTAGCACAGATTTGCTCCCCTAATATAGAGAAGTTGGATTTTATAACCACAACCCAGCAGCAAACATATTTTTGAAGGGTAATGGGGACAGAGGAAGATCTACTAGTATTTATCTTCATCAATGTTAAACTCAGTGCTTGCCTCAGAACCATTAAATTCCCCTTTACCTCACATTTTGATCATCTAACATTCTTTACAGTTGCTAAGAAAAATAATTTGGCTGGAATTCAACAGGCACAAAGTATCTTGCTTGCTACCATAAAAAAAAAATGTGGTGAGTTCTTTAGGTCCTGTCATCACTATGCCTGATATTGGGCTCTTCCATTTTATATATGTGGAAGAGGAAGAAGAAAAAAAAAAACTCTCTGAAGGTGCTAAATATTACCAGGTTTGTGTGATCGAGTATCCATTATGGTAACAAAGGCAATACCTTCATGAGTTTTTAAGTGAGTTTGAAATTCTGCAACCTCTGTAAGAATAGTACCCACATAGCTAACAAGTAGTTACACCTTGTTCAGTAGGGCTAGATCGTGACTATATGATCTGGCTTGGGCAAGTAACAGTGAATTGTTGGGATGCCCTTGAAGCAGCATGGGAACAAGATTAAGACTCAGAATCAGAGTCTCCCTTGCTCCAGAGAGGTAGTAAAATATGCCAGGAATAGAGGAGAATAACACCTCTTGGTTGGCATATTGGGGGGAAAGCTGGTAGATGGAGGTAAGACATCGCTCATTTCTAGTCCCATTCCCACTGCTGCAGGCATGTTGCTGCCAAATAACACCTCTGCAGAGGACAAGAATTCTGCTTTGCAATGCTTGATAAAGGTATTAGTCAGTCTCCTTGCCGATTCTATATATTTGAGGTAGATTTTCAAAGCTCTTCCAATATCTATGCTGTCTCATTTCTTGTCAGTGGGATACTATGGCCTTGGACAGAATTGAAGGAGGATCCCATGTTAGGAAGTATGAAAGAAAGATTCAGATTCAGTATACTGGAATTCTGAGCATCACCTTATCCTCACGGAGCATGCAAGAAGGTTCATGAACATGCGGCTACAAGATCTGACACTCACCTTGCAGATGTGGTGGCTATCAGCAAGCATGTTTTGATGGAAAAACAGAATGCTGACACTGACTTGAGTGGTTTGAAGGGATGGGTTCTCAGGGCTCTCAACACAAGCAATAGAAAATAAAGGTAGGAAACAAAGCGTAGAAATAAATGTTCACTTTCCAGAATGGAGAGAGGTAAATAGTGGTATCTCCCAGGGGTCTATGCTGGGATCAGTAACATTCAGCATATTCATAAATTACCTAAAAAAAGATGATACAAAACTACACAAGATAGTTAAGTCCAAAGTAGACTGTGAAGAGTTATACAAAGGGATCTCACAAAACTGGGTGACTGAGCAACAAAATGGCAGATGAAATTCATTGTTGATAAGTGCAAAAGAAATGCACATTGGAGAACATAATCCCAATTATACATAAAAAATGAAGGGATCTAAATGAGCTGTTACCACCCCAGAAAGAGATCTTGGAGTCACTCTTGATAGTTCCCTGAAAATAGACACTCAATATGCAGTGGCAGACAAAAAAGTTAATGTTAAGAATCATTAGGAAAAGGACAGATAATAGAACATATGGTGTTGCCTCTTTACAAATACATGGTATGCCCACATCTTGAATGTTACATGCAGATCTGGTCACACCATCTGCAAAAGATAAAGAAAAGGGCAACAAAAATGATTAGAGGTATGGAAAAGCTTCCATATGCAGATTAATAAGACTGGGACTTTTCATCTTGGGAAAGGTATGACTATGGGTGTGGGGGGGAAGATATGATAGAAGTTTATAAAATCATGACTGATGTAGAGAAAATAAATAAGGTATGTTATTTACTTCTTCTCATAACACAAAACTAGGGGTCACCAAAAGAAAGTAATAGGTAATAGGTTTAAAATGAGCAAAGGGAAGTATTTCTTCACACAACTAACAGTCAACCTGTGCAACTCTTTGCCAGAGGATGTTGTGAAGGCCAAGACTATAATGAGGTTCCAAAAAGAACTAGAGAAATGCATAGAGGCTAGACAGGGATTACTGTTCCCTCTGAAGCACCTGGAATTGGCCACTGTCAGAAGACAGGATGCTGGGGTAGACAGACCGTTGGTTTCATACAGTATAGCCACTCTTATGTTCTCATGTCCAATTTACAAAAGATCATTGTGACACCTATCTTGGCTAATCAGAGTGCTCGAAGGAATCTGGCGACTTGGGGGTTGCTGCACTCTTATACTTCCTTGTCCAGCTTTTCCCTGAAAAGCAGGGTTACTGTAAATTTGGTGGAGCACAGAACTTGATCTGAGCAGTTTTCTACTTACCTGGATTGGAGCCATAGGTGGTGTCTAGTTAAGCTGATGGACGTGTCTCTGGCTGAGCATCTCATCATGTCCACTGATGTGTCAGTAACAAATGTTCCCAGGAAAACTTTCTTTAACAATACAGCCAAAGTCAGAGAGATCTCTATCCTCCAGGGCTCCAAGATCTTCCAGCCATGATAAAAAAATGCTTTTGCAAAGCAAGTAACTGGTAGTAGCACTGTAAAAGTGCCAAAAAGGCCTTAAACCTTTTTTTCTAAGAATGACCTCCATTTTTCTGTCCATGGGGTTAGGGTTTTGCTGGGGCCCATTTTAAGACTTGGAGGAGGATTTGTGGCCCTGTAAGTTTACCCTCTCTGGCCTCCAGCTGCCTGGACTCTTCACATTTGGAGCTTCTCCCTGCTCTGCAGGGACTTCTGGTCCATTTTTTCCATCCTGGCATCACAGCTGCTCTGTGGGAAGGAGAGCCCACATGGGTGTCTAACTCATTGCCTCAGGATATAATAGCATCAGGGATGGAAGGCTGAGTGTAAGCTGAGCACAACTCACATCTGCCAAGATAGGGAAGGCTATCTCATAGATAGAGCAAAGTTTAAGTTTTTGTTTTCTGTTCTTTAGTCTGCTCTGCCATACTGAAAACAAGATGGGGAGCCAACAGGGTGGTTAAGGCTCTGGGTAGGTTCAGTCACCCAAGTAAAATCTGACCCAGGGAGGAGAAGAGGGCAAGAGAGTGAAAACACAGTTCATCACTGCCTCAAGGTTCCAACAAAGAAAAAAACAAAAAACACAGTTCCCTCTCTGCACCCCTCTACCCTCCAATAAAACCACAAAAAAACCCCTTTCCTCTGCTGGCCCCTCCCCCAGCACCTGCTGAGAGTGCAGTGAGTGGGACTTGCATGGGGGCTGGCAAAGGTTGCCAACCCCAGCAGTAGGGGGTGTATTCAATTTAATAGAGCTACCACCAAAAACGAAAAAAGAACTGTCTCCATGCCACTGGACTGAATAAAATTACTCAACATTCTGACGTCAGAGAAGAGAGAGACTAAACTGAAACAAACACTCAAAATTAAGGAGATCAAAGCTATGATCCCCGTTTTGGAAGCTCTCTTTCCTCAAACTGTTTCCACCAGAGTGTCTGTATGCATCCCGTATTAGCTACTTTCAAAGTAAAAGACGAAACCCGGAGATTTGTTTTTTTGGATAGGCTTCAACTTGGCCTTCAGGTTCTTTGGGGGTGCGAAAAGGAAAAAGTGTCATCTTTTTATTCCCTTGCACGACTTGTGAGGCTTCTAATGGTGATCCAGTTGGAAGTAGTACAGCTGCAGCACTGGATCCTGATCAGTATTCAGCTTCTGCTGCTGGACCTGTCACTTGCATCTGACATAGTCAACCATTCTCAGTTGAGGCAGGACTTTCAGAGAAAAGGGGACAGGGCTTCTAAGGCACCAGGGAGCCCAAAACATTTTAAGTATTCAAGAACGATCATTGAGTCATCACCACCTTCAGCTTTGTGAAAATCAAGTCAATGGTTCTAGTCAAATTTTAATAATTTCTCTCTTATGCACGGATAATACATCCAGTCACTACTGAACCAATGTACCAGCCTCATCTTAAGAGGAACACAATGTGCTTTAGGAATTGCAATCTTTCGGATGAGCCATAAAACAAAGGCCCTGAACCCTCATGCTTAAAGACTGCACTGCACTGCAGAGCTGTTGTGCTTTATCCCATGGAGGCAGCATTTCAGCAGTGGGGAAAAGTGATTCCTCTTTGTAAAGTGCTTTGGTATCTATTGGAATGAAAAGCAATGTGTAAATTAATATGTAAATGTATAATAATGTAACTTTCTGCCAGAAATAGCCTTTGCCGTAGTTTCCCACCTTGCAGTGTGAAAGTCTGATGAAGTGGGATTTTCTCCCACAAAAACTCATGCGATAAATAAATGTTAGTTTTTAAAAGTGCCACAGGACTCTGTTGTTTTTCTGACAAAAATGTTCCTTTAACAGGTGACACTCCTTTCCCTATACCTCACCACCCTCACAGTTAGCTGTCCTTGGTCAGTAAAGACTCCAAAGTTCAAACATGCATTCACACAAGTCCACCGCTCACTCCTGGAAATGGGGTTTCAAGCAATATCTCCATTGCCGCGCCTGCCTCTACAACCAGCTCAGTGCTGCTGCTATCTCTACCAGCCCTCACCACTGCTGCTGCCGCAAGGTTAGCTCTAATGATGAGAGTCCTGTTGCACCTTAAAACTAACCAATTTCTTCGGGCATAAGCTTCCATAGGCCACAACCCACTTAATCAGATGCATGCAGCCCACGAAAGCTTAAGCCCGAAGAAATGTGTTAGTCTTTACGATGCCACAGGACTCCCATTGTTTTTGCTGTATACAGACTAACATGGCTACCCCTCTGCAACCGTTAGCTCTGCCACTGCTGGGCACTTGCTGACGTTCACCTCTGCTATTGTTATTACCACTGCCGCTTGTCACTCACTGCCATTTCCGTAATGCTGTGTTCTGAAGTTCCCCCACTTAGCCCAGCTCTTTGTGATTTCAATAGGTTGCAGGGAAACATCTGTGTTACTGCCTCTTTGTTGTCTTTCACTTCAACACTGTCCCCCTATCAGGTCTAAGGGTTAGCCCAAAGACCTGCTCATCAGTGATTTCAGCTCTACTAATCACTGAATAGAAACAAGAACACTCATTTGAGTCTAATCAGCTTTGTCTTTAAACACTGGAATGGGAAGGGTCACGTGGTTCTAGAACTCTGATTCCTCCCTCCCACCACCACCATCTCCACTGGGATTTGGTATCCCCTTAGCAAATGACGTTCAGTTTAGGGTGATCCCCCTCAGTCATGGAATGCTAAGTACACTTTTGCTGTCCTTCACTCATAACATAAGCAAAACAATGTTTTATTAAACCTGCATTCAATAGTAAAGTGAACTGTAACTCCAAACCAGCTGAAATCGATCACCTTAGCAAAGCAGTTCTGTCTGCTGAACATCTAGACAAAATCTATGCAAATACAGTCTGTTCCTGAAGTCTTTTCCCAGTGCAAACTAGATATCAGGGGAGAGCTCATTCAGACCCTATTTTAATAATATATAATAGCTAGCTAATAACTGTGAGTCATTTCTCTCTAGTCACTGGCACACAGAGAATAACAGCCTACTACTGCTACCATTTACTCAGGTCAAGTGGTAATAGTCTATGCTGTAGAGCTAAAGTCCTTAATGTGCTGGTGACCCATGTGAAAGTCAATATGGTTTCATATGAGAGAAGTTATATTTTGGGCTTTTTTTGTTTGTTTGTTTTTGTTTTGAGATTATTTTTTAGAAAAGAAAATAGGCAATTACATTTTTTTAAAAAACTATGTTAAAAGAAGGTAGATGTAGCAAAATTATTAACACTACCTATGCAACCTTATTTCAGCATCTTTATGCATATTCATTGCGGTACAGTAACTATGAGTCACATCCTATTTTTTCCACAGGATCTTTCTTCATTCAGTGCACAGAACAGGCAATGATCTGAAGATGAATTGGTGTTGGGTAATGAAGAGGGCTGTTGTGTGGGGGATCTCTGCTTCATTTGTTGCAGAAGATGAAAAGCGTTTAGTGAATAAGGCGGAGGACTGCAGGAAGAGAAAGAATAGCCTCACGGTTAAAGAGGCTGAATGTTGCCCTAGTGACTTAGATTTTACCCCTGCTTCTCTCTCAATTTCTGGTGCCCCAATGTGAGATAACAGGGGTCAGATTTGCAGATGAAATCAATGGGAGCAGTACTTTGAACATGTAATGTGCTATAAAAATGCTAAGTATTCTGAAAATTCAGACTCCAAAAGTGTTGTTTTCACCACAAAAATTAGGACTGTGAAATTTCCACTATGGTATGGAAGCTGTGCCGTAAATAAAATCTGGGGCCATGTATATGGAATGATGAGGACAAAAACAAATATTGAACTAGCCATTTAGGAAACACCATTCATCCTGTGGACTATAGTGATGCTGGTCTTGGTGAAAAAAAGTATGTGATCATGTAATTAGACTGTATCATAATGAAAATTAAAACCAAATTAAGGTTGCAGGCAATTCTAGTTCTGCCATTTTCTAACTTCTAACTTCAATGCTCTTTTAATGTAGTATTTTCATTATATATAAAATCACCCACAGTGTGTTAGGAACTTTGAAGGCTGGGATGAAGAGAAAGTTCCTGGCCCAAGAAATGTTACTATTCATCTGATATCAGTTTAGTTAACTGGATGACTTATTTTTCAACCAATATTTTATATCTGTTCTTAACTAAGCCAGCCATCTACACTCTCTACCATGGAATCCACCTTTTGCACATCTCTTGCCACCAAATAGTAGTCCAAAATTAAATTTTTCCATTGGGGAAAATATATTCTAGCTTTCATGGTTGTGTTGATCATGTTGAAATCATGAACCACATACAACAGATGTTAGCAAAAAGAAAAATGTCAAGGAAAGTGTAGGTCCCTTACTGACTAGGGAGACAACTTTGTGACAGATGATGTGGAAAAAGCAGCAGCACGCAATGCTATTTTTGCCTCTGTCTTCACAGACAAGGTCAGCTCCAAGATTACTGAACTGGGCAGCACAGTCTCAGGATGAGGTGAGCAGCCCTCATGGTGAAAGAACAGGTTCAGGACTATTTATGAAAACTGGACATGCACAATTCCATTGGGCTGGATGCAATGCATCTAAGAGTGCAGAGGGACTTGGTTGATGTGATTGTAGAGCCAGTAGCCATTATCTTTGAAAATTTCTAGCAATATAGTGTCCATATTTTAAAAAGAAAAGAAAGAGGATCTGGACAACTACAGACCAGACCAGCCTCATGTCAGTCCCTGGAAAAATCATGGAGCAGATCCTCAAGGAATCAATTTTGAAGCACTTGAAGGAGAGAAGGTGCTCAGGAACAGTCAGCATGGATTCACCAACAGCAAGTCATGTCTGACCAACCCTGATTACCTTCTATGATTAGATGACTGGGTCTGTGGATATGGAGAAAGCAGTGGACATGATATACCTTGACTTTAGCAAAACTTTTAATACAGTCTCCCTCTGTATTTCTGCGAGCAAGAAGTATGGGTTGGATGAATGGACTATAAGGGAGATAGAAAGCTGGCTGGAATGTTGGGCTCAGCTGGTAGTGATAAACAGCATAATGTCTAGTTGGCAGCAGGTAATAAAAGGAATGCCCCAAGGGTTAGTTTTGTTCAACATCTTGATTAATGATTTGTATGATGGGGTGGATTGCACTTTCAGCAAGTTTGTGGATGACACTAAAGTGGGAGGAGTGGTAGATATGTTGAAGGGTAGGGATAGGATGCATACTGGAGGTCTGAGCCAAAAGAAATCTCATGAGATTCAACAAGGACAAGTGCAGAGTCCTGCACTTAGAACAGAAAAATCTATTCTGCACCAGTGAGGCTACATCTGCAGTATGTGGCCAGTTTTGGGCATTTCACTAGAGAAAGGAGGTCGACAAAATGGAGAGAGTTACTCAGATAAAAATGAACACGATGGGGGGCCGGGCAACACATATGAGGAGAGGTTGAGGGAACTGGACTTTTTTAGTCTGCAGAAGAAAAGAGTGAGGGGGGGATTTGATATCAGCATTTAGCTACCTAAAGGTCCACAGAGGATGGTGTTAGGCTGTTCTCAGTGGTGGCAGATGACAGAACAAGAAGCAAGGTCTCAAGTGGGGTAGTCTAGGTTGGACATTAGGGGGAAAAATCATTAGGAGAGTGGTGAAGCACTGGAATGGGTTACCTAAGGAGGAGGTGTAATCTCCATCCTTAGAGGTTTTTAAGGACAGGCTTGACAAAGCTCTGGCTGAGATGGTTTAGTTATGGTTGGTTCTGCTTTGAGCAAGGGGTTGGATGCCTCTTGAGGTGCCATACAACCCAAATCGACTAAGAATCATTTTCCAGAACCATCTAACTAATATACCTATCTCATAATGCCATATTAGTAACATCATTCCTTATTACAAGAGCCACAGATGTCTCTTACTCAGCTCCCAAAACCTCCAAGTTCCTTGCTGGTAATTGTTATAATGTAGTTGCGTATTAAAACAGAATTTGTAGCACTTTGAAAATGGCAATGTGGAAACAGAATAAAATAGACCAAATTTAATATTCAATGAGTAAAAGGGGGGGCTAGTATACTGATATAATTAATTTAATATTTAATTCATGAACTTTTTTTATTTAAATAATTCCTTCCCAGAATTTTTAATCTGCTGTAGTAGGGTGTGTCAGAATCTGGGGATTTAGCTGCAGAGTTTAGATATTGTTTATGGCAGATTATACTGGGCTTTGCTCGTAAGTATAGGCTTTATAGATGAATTAAAGTCACTAGTATGTTTATATTTTATTTATAGATTTATTAGATGCCCTCTGAAACAGCATCTGGATGCCATTCAAAATTTAAAATATATATGTTGCCCTCAAGGAGTACATAGAGTAGTACAACTTATAAACTCTTTCGTCTTGCTGCCAAAAGAACAAAAGTACTCTGAATTCAACCAAATTTGAGCCAACATTTTCCCATTTCCAAACAAAGTTGACTTTTCTATAAAAAGAAGCAAAAACTCACATTTCTGCCTGGTTTGATGTATAAAAAGCCAGTCTCTCCAGAACAAAACAAAGTTAAATTCGAGTGAAATGAAACCAGAAAAAATTCATATGAAATTCCATTTAATAAAATTGTGAATTTTCAACACCCACAGACATCTTCCTGCAGCAGCATTCAGTCAAATTCATGATTAAACACACATGCACCAGCTTTTGGAAAAAAAACAAAGCAAATCTGAACTATCAGAGATTAGAAAAGAGAACAAATTCTACAGTAGAGACTCTCTATGGAGAAGATCAGTTCCCTAGAATGTAAGAAGTGTTTGACATTCAAGACTTAAAGCAAGAGCACCCATGCAGATTCGAACTGTTATAAAAGGACATAAGAAGCAAAGGTTATATAAAATATTCCCAGTACAATTTTAAGTATTAATAATCAGCGCAATCAGTGGAAGTATTAGAAATAACATGTTCAGAAGAAGGAGAAAATAATTCTATTATTGTGTTTACATGTTGATGAGACAAGATCGGTGAGGTAATGTCTTTTTATTGTTCATGTCTTCTTTTGTGCAACAGTGTATTCATGCAACATTAAAAAAGCATCAATAAATTAGGAAGTATTTCTTGGCTCTCTTGGCATTTGCGTGATAACAGAAGATGAGGGGCCAAATTAGTTCCTGGTGTCAGTCCACTGTCTCAAATTGCATTACACCAGAAATGAGTATAACCCAATATCTCCATCTCCAGTAAGAATCTGGTCCCCATTTCTGGTATAATCACTTCTCACTTAATAGTTTAACCATATTAAAAACAAACAAGGAGTCTTGTGGCACTTTTAAAGACTAACAAATTTATTTATCAATAATTATCAATAAGTACATTTGTTAGTCTTTAAAAGTGCCATTAGACTCTTTGTTTGTTTTGCTGAACTAGACTGCCATGGCTACCCCTTTGTCAACATATTTTTTAAGACATCCATGCTCCTATGTAATTGTCAATATCTATTGCTTGTTAAAAGATGGTGATTTCTTCGCTGGATATGCAACACAACATCCTTCTTTCTCTCACTATCTTGTCTCCAATAAAAACAAAGCTTAAAGACTGGCATAGAAGTGGAATTCAGGGTTCATGCACATTAACTATAAAGACAAAACCCGAGCATTTAGATAATACTGTGCAGAAAAAAACCACTTAATTCCAGTATTATTCAGAATGCTTATCAAATAATGAAATTCTATTAGTTTGAATCATAGAAGTCAAAGACGGATAAGATCCATCAGATCATTCAGGCTACTTCAGAATATAATCCTCATTAAACACACCCAACATTAAATAGACAGCATATACTACATATAATCTCAGCCATAAAACTGCCAAAATCATACTGAGTACCATTTTGCCATAACAGAATTATCAGTATTCAAAATATAGGTAGATTTCAAACAGAAGATAGATGTGTTGGGCAAATCTATAAACTTAGAGGGGCTCATTCCCCCGAGTTTCTATCTCTAGTGAACAGATCACAGCAGCTGTAGTTTGTATTTGGTGCCCTTTATTGATGAAAAGACCTCTGAACAACTCATTCATTCACACAAGATACATGCATATCATATACAAACCCATTATGCATCCTCACTGGGTCTTTTCTAGTCCTACTACAGACAAGAAATTCATTTCTACTATACCTATCTAAGTGTGAATGGGTTTCTCTGAGTATAAAGCCAATGGGATAGGAGTTTTTACAACGTTAATGATATCACAAAAGAGATGTACTGCTGTGCAGATGTACTGCTAAATGCAAATTATAGTTTAACCTTTAATAATAAAAACTGTTTAATTCCCAAAATATTTTATGTATAATTAAGGAAGGCTATAGCATGTTTATACGCACTAAGGAAAAAAATGATGATTCATGAATGGTGAAGCCACACACAGAATTACGTAAGTAAGAGCTAATATACTAGCCTGCCTGATTTTCACAACAGTATATACTGTAATAAAAAATAACAGATTTTGGTACAATTTTTAACTAAAGAAACATTTCAAATTTTTTATAATGGTTTAGCATTTAAGATCCTTTTTGGAAACATAGAATTACCTCAATCCCTCACCTCAATCCCTGGAAAAATCATGGAGCAGGTCCTCAAAGAATCCATCCTGAAACACTTGGAGGAAAATAGAGTGATCAGGAACAGTCAGCATGGATTCACCAAGGACAAATCGTGCCTGACCAACCCGATTGCCTTCTATGATGAGATGACTGGATTTGTGGATGCAGGAATAGCCGTTGACGTGATATACCTTGACTTTAGCAAGGCTTATGATACGGTTTCCCACAGCATTCTCATCGGCAAGTTAAGGAAGTATGGGTTGGATGAGTGGACCAGAAGGTGGATAGAAAACTGGCTAGATCAATGGGCTCAGTGGGTAGGAATCAATGGCTCTATGTCTAATTGGCAACCAGTAACAAGTGGAGTGCCCCGGAGGTTGGTCCTGGGGCCGGTTCTGTTCAACATCTTCATTAATGATCTGGATGATGGGATAGATTGCACACTTAGTAAGTTCGCGGATGGTACCAAGCAGGGGGGAATGGTTGACATGCTGGAGGGCAGTGACAGGATTCAGAGAGACTTAGACAAACTGGAACACTGTGCCAAAAGAAAACTCATGAGGTTCAACAAAGACAAGTGCAAAGTCCTGCACTTAGAATAGAAAAATCCCATGCACTGCTACAGGCTGGGGACCGATCGGCTAAGTAGCAGCACTGTAGCAAAGGACCTGGGGGTTCTGGTGGATGGGAAGCTGGATATGAGTCAACAGTGTGCTCTTGTTCCCAAAAAGGCCAATGGCATATTGGGCTCCATCAGTAGGAGTGTTGCTAGCAGATCGAGGGATGTGATTATTCCCCTCTATTCGGCACAAGTGTCCAGTTTTGGGCTCCCCACTACCGAAAGGATGTGGACAAATTAGAAAGAGTCCAGTGGAGGGCAAGGAAAATGATTAGGGAGCTAGGGCACATGACTTACGAGGAGAGACTGAAGGAGCTAGCCTTATTTAGTCTGCAAAAGAGAAGACTGAGGGGGGATTTGATAGCAACCTGCAACTACTTGAAGGGGTGCTCCAAAGAGGAGGGACCTAGACTGTTCTCCGTAGTAACAGAGGACAGAACAAGGGGCAATGGTTTCAAGTTACAGCTGGGGCAGTCGAGGTTGGATATTAGGAAAACCTCTCTCACTAGGAGGGCAGTGAAACATTGGAATGGGTTGCCTAGGGAGGTGGTGGAATCTCCGTCTTTGGAGATATTTAAGGTCCTGTTAGACAAAACCCTGCCTGGGATGATTTAGTGGGAGTGATCCTGCTTTTAGCAGGGGGTTGGACTAGATGACCTCATGAGGTACCTTCCAGCTCTATGATTTTAAATAAATTACTGAAATGAATCACTTGGGTCAACTCTCCCCAACTAAAGTGAAGACACCAACTCCTAGGAGAAAGTGTCAGCTATGAATTAAAAATCACAGACATTAATTAGAAAAGGCACTAATCTAATTCAGCAGTGCCATATTACATGCACACATGTTAATATTTAACCAGTCAGAGTTGATAGAATGGTAAATGAAGAGTTAGCTAATAGAACAGTAGGGGAGAGCTGTTCTTGGTAGTTCATGGTTAGAAGGAAATGATCAGAGCTCCATTGGGAATGCCTGAATCTTTCAGAAAGTGAGAAAAGAGGTCAAAAAACTAAAAGGGGCCAGAGAAAAGGGATGGCTGAGGCAGCAGGGGAAAAAATGGAGAGATGGGACACAGATGCCTGCACAAGGCGTTGATCCAGGACTTAGATACATGTATTACGTAAAATAAAAATAATGCAAATTTGGAATTATAGGTCTATATTTCCATTTAGATGCTCTAGAAACTACAGAATCCGGTCAAGCTTCACTGCCATTGTTTATACTTCATAAGAAATTGTTGCTCTGTTCCTTAAAGTTGCCTAATATTTGTTCTATAAAAATTATGTAAAGTAATGCATACTTAAGCACTGTGTTACCATTGCATACTGTATAGTTGAACTTTTGTATTTTAATTTCTAAACATAACACAGAATGCTATGATATGATGCCCCATTTTGCTCTCCTATCCATATAGCTCTTTTTGCTTTAATAGGGAATCATCTTAAAATGGGAAAATGAAAAGGATTAAAATATTCTAACCAACAATAGCACCTTCTTGTCACAGGAACAGAATTTCAGCATGAATTTCACCTCCAAGCTTCACAGTGGCATGATCTACACTTACTGAGGTTTTTGGCAGCAGTCGAGGGGAGATACGCAAGCTAAGTACAATAACTCACGTAACTCCCTTCGACTTTCTAATGCTTACTTGCCTTGGTGTCTCAACTGTGCCGAGTCGAAGGGAAATGCCCTACCTTCAACTCAGCACTACTCTTCTTGAGGGGTGGAACTACAATATTGTCTTCCAGATCAACTGAGCGGGTCTTCCCTGACTGCTCCATCAAACCAGAAAGATCGAACTGACAGTGGCAAATTTACCACCATCCTTGTAGACTCGCCCGGTTTAATAGGTTGAATCTTGACTTAACCCTTGGATATCTAAAGACAACTGTTATCTGCATTGCAATTTTTTTCATCCTTATTGCTTCATTTCCTATATGTCACGGCATCATTATCAGGTATCTTGATGCTCCTAACCCTCGATCCCTCCCCCATCTTTCCAGACAAAAGGCCTGGTCCTTTTCAGGCTTTTCATTTATTCCCCCTTCGCTGAAATAATTCTATACGTGTTCACAAATCCACAGTGATTATTTCCTCCCCGACTTATGAACCATTCAATTCCCTGTGATCTCTCTACCTGTTGCCATTTTCTTCTTTCACTCTTTGGGCTGCAAGCCAGCACTGGGATACAAGGTTAGTAGGCAGTGCATATCCGATTGATCAGGAAGTCTGTCTGTCTTCATTAAATAGGGTAACACCCCTTTCAGGCATGAGTATTGATCCATCCTGCCTTACTGTTATCAGACCTTGATCTCACACTAGCAGAAACCCATTCCTGACCATCCAAATACCAAAATCTTAACTCCTCTTCTATGTGTCATTATCACAGATTTCTTTAGTCAACAATTTTTCCTAGGACAACCATATGTAGTTCTCAGATTGAATATATTATAACTTGTTATCCGAACTCCCTTTATCCAAAAATCCTAGTTGTCTGAAACCACACTGTGTTCTCCCATGTAGCCCTATTTTAATTCATCACATCCGTTTATTCAACTGTCCAGTTATCTGGAAGTTTTGGACATTCCCGAGGCCATTTGGGTAAATGGCTGTGTATTGTATCTATGCCTGCACCCACCTTTCAAAGGTGAGTCTCTCCTATGCTAGTAATCATTTGCATAGAGAAGAGGAGCTCAGAAAAGAAGGGCATGTTCATTTAAAAGAGAGTATAGCTGCACAAAGTATAATAAAGCTAAGCTGAAGAAGTGAAGAGGACTATTCTCCAGCTGTGACTAGTTTTTCCTCTTCCTTTCCCTTGGCTCTTTGACAGACTGTCACTGATCTGGCAGATTACTGAGAGGAGGTTTGGGGAACAGCTTAAATGTTAGAAACAACAGACTAAAAAAAGCTACGATTAAAATACAACTGAAAAAAAAGAATGTTACAAATATTGCAGTAGCTAGAATAGCTGTATCTCTGCTGAACAGCCAGGCTGACTTTTGTTTGTATTTATTTATTTATACCACTGGTAATCACAGGCATCCAAGTCTGGATTATTGCCTGGGTCCTCCATTCCTTATCTTCCTCTCTAGATGGCTGAACACAGTCCCCTTGTGGGCTGCTTTCAGTGCTTGTCTATGAATTAATTGGGTTCACTCGAAGAGCAACAGAGCTATCACCTAGCTTAAAGGAAAACTGTCTTTATTTATTTATTTAAATTTCAGAATCTTCCCAGCTTGTAACAAACAACTGTTTTGTTTTGTTTTTTACTTTACCAGCCTACCATGAGACAGATTGTTACAGAGTAGCTGACCTCTGAGGAGGGTCAGACATCCAGCCTCCCCATGACAGGCTCTGCTAAGGGGAATGAGCCAACCCGAATCCACCTAACTAGTTAATTAGATAGCTGACTGGGTAGCAGTTAATTATTTAAGGAACACCTTGAGCTAAGCCAAATCAAGGGCTTATAGGGAGGCTCAGTCAGGAAGCTGCAAAACACAAAGGCTGTCTACACTGGGAAGTTAGTTCGAATTAAGGAAGCTTAATTCGAACTAACTTAAGCCATGGCTACACTAGGCTTTCATGAGTTCGAATTAAGGGCTTCCTTAATTCGAACTAATAAATTTGAATATGCTATTCGAACTAAGGGTTAATTCAAACTAGCTAGTTCGAATTAACCCATGTGGCCATGTTAGTTCGAACTAATTGCCCATTGAACTCAATGCAATTTGCTAATTCGAACTAAGCAAGTGCCATGAATGGCATTTGCTTAGTTCGAATTAAATTTTTCTAGTTTGAATTAAGTTAATTCGAACTAACTAAAATTAGTTCGAATTAGTTAGTTTGACTTAACTAATTCAAACTAACTTTAGTAAGTGTAGACATAGCCAAAGAGAAGAAGCTCATGAGCAAAGAGAGTTCGCAAGAGAATGAGTTACAGAGTTCACCAGGAGAAGGAGCCTAGGAAAGATCACTCTGAAGGAAGCAGCTTCCAAAAGGGCTATGAAACCCTTCGGAAGGCCCAGTCCCAGCAAAAGAACCTTACCAGGTAGCTGTAAGAGGTCCAGATTGTGGAGGATCTACACACTGTTCCAGAGAAGAGCTGCAGCCGTTATACCCCTGCAAGGGTTCGAATCCAGAAAAGGACCCATTTACCCAGGTGATGGCAGGAAGCTTGCCTCCAGAAGAGAACTCTGGATTGAGAGGGATTTACTAGTGAAGACCCTAGACAGAGGAGACAGATGAACTCAGATAGGAAAGTCAGATTAATATTAACTTCCCCAGGCTAAAATAATGGGAGTGAAGACTTCCTTGTAAGCCTGCTAAGACTCTGATTAAATAAGCTAGATCACTGTTCACAACCCTCACTGAACCCACGCTATAAAACTGATGAAACAAAAATCTCTCTTCTCTCCTCCCTCTGCATTTTTCTGGCCACACCCCCGTTATGAGGTAACCTTCCACAATTTACTGCATTCATCACACAAGCAACAGTGCGTGCGCAGGTGTGTCCATACAGTTAGAGTTGCACAGGTATCTTGCAAAATCCAGCACCATCCCAAGGAGAGGGACAGTGGAACGTGATATACAGGGAGGAATCTCCTAAGGGCAACATGGATGATTGGTTTATGATAGGAGGGAGGGTGAGCCAGGCCAAGAGCAATTTACCAAGTTCCAAAGATGAAATCAGACGGTGAAAGTTTCTGTAATTCAAGTTCAAGCTACAATGGCCTACTGAGTGAAACCTGATTGGGGGAAGTGTGCTCTGGAATGCGTGGAATGCTACTGACTAGGTGTGGAGCGCCAGGGGAATACGATAAGCAATGTCTTATCTCTTTCAATGAACTAAGCTAATGCACAGACAAGCATAGGGGAGCCCCTAAGGGGGATGACTTTGGTTTGTGTCTCACAATATGGCTGTTTCCAAATTATAAATGAAAAGTAATCTAAACTCGTGAAAAAGCAAAAGTTTCCCACAAGTGTTTTTCAGCATTTGGCATTTTTTTAGAATTTTAATTGTATTATTCATTGCATGTTTTTATGCTTTTACAACTGTTATGCAAATCTCTGTAATTCTGCTTCACGGTCAAGCATGTTCTGCATGTAACTAAGCACATAAAGTCTCTTTTCTGCTTTAGGGCATGTCTACACAGCAAGCTGGGGGGAAATCTACAGCATTCCAGCAGGCCATGCACTAATTACAGACCAGGTGGCCTCTGCTGCTGTGCACTGGAAGTTCCCTCGTGCGCTTTGACCTACTGCTATTTCAAGCAGCAGGATCCACACGGACAGTTTGCGTGAGACGGAGGTATGCTGCTCTAGCCCTCCAATGCATTACACCAAGAGATCATTAGGATTTTTGGACTAAAAAAATAAATATGGCTACACAAAAGACACTAGTATCATTCTAGAGCAGTGGTCGGCAAACCGCGGCTCGCGAGCCACAAGCGGCTCTTTAGCCCCTTGAATTTGGCTCTTGCTAGTGCGAGCCGTGGTCCCTTTAAATGCAGACTGCTGCTGGGGAGAATCAAATCTCCCGCCCTGAGCATGCGCAGACAGAGCGTGCTCAGGGTGGGAGGGGCCTGGCAGAGAAGCAGCTCTGCCGGCCATCCCCGCAGCTGCGAGCCTCCGGCCAGGTAAGGGGGCTGGAGGGAGGCCTGGAGGGGGGGGGG